>JANQBS010000128.1:0-113439 GCA_033085395.1 Xanthoparmelia taractica
ATTTTTTAAAAAAAGTTGAAAAAAAGTTGAAAACGACTATGTTCAACAGATACCACACCTTTCCGACCCGTAATTATTATTCTTCTTATTATTATTCTTCTTCTTATTATTATTATTATTATTCTTATTATTATTATTATTCTTCTTATTATTATTATTCTTCTTCTTATTATTATTATTATTCTTATTATTATTATTATTATTCTTCTTCTTATTATTTAAAGCGCTAGATCTTATAATATCGCTAATTCTTTTAATAGGGCGAGACGTAAGAGGCGAAAGAGACTTACTACGACGAGCTTATAGCTCTCTTAATTTAAGGTCGAGACGAACGCGATCTAGAGTAATATAAATTTCACGAAGCTTCTTAGAATTTGTTGAAATTTAGTCCCCAATATTGGTGCAGGGATTATTCCCAGCCTTCTCGCTGTAGTCGCTTGACCAGCCACCTAATTTTATATGTAAAATAGTCTCGTTTCAGAAAAGTATTGGAAAATAATTAATTATCCTTTCTAATTTTCGATAGAATTATTATAATTCGTTATAAATAAAGTAATTTTTTAATAAATAAGATTATTAGTAAAAATAGAAAAGATAACGATTACTAAAATTTATAAGATCGGCGAAGAAGTAGAAGCGAACTCTTTATACGCACGATCTTATTATAAAGCTAATTAATATATATTATATACTGGTAATAATAATTTATTTAAAAAATATTTGATTACTCTTAAAGATAAGTAATTAATATAAGATTTAAAAAAGAAATTAATTAAAAAAGAATCGTTAAGTTTTAATAGTAAGATATACTTCGAAATCGTTTATTCTTTTTAAGCGTAATAACGATGAAAATTAATTATTATAACTTCGCGTAGAAAAAGTATTATATTATTTAAAAAAATAAAATTAAAGTTAATAAATTAATCTATCTTTAATTAATTACGATTTTAATATAAAAATATTATATCTTTATTACGAGAATATAACGAAAGCGCGAACTTATTAAGCTTTTTCGTAATATCTACGAATTTTATAAAATTATTAAACTCTTTATTAAGAATAGAAATATTTAAAAAAAAAAAAGAGCTAGAAATAAATAAACTTAATTCTTATATAGTAGTAGCAATACGAGCTTTCTTTTATCGTTATCTTTTATAATAATTTTATTTAATATTTAAAATCTTTTCGTTATAATAAATCTTATTAAATTTATTTTTATTAAGCTTATAAGAATCTCGTTCTTTATTATTAATAAAAGAAGCGAAGTCTTTGTAAGCGTTTATAAATATAAAAGAAGTTATTATTATAGCTTCGTTAAGAGTTTAAAAAAGCTTATTATAAAATAAATATAACGTAATAAATATAAAGAGATAATATAAAATATGAATTATTAAAGAAAGAGAAGGAAATTTATAAAATTTTTATATTAAGACGAGATTAATAATTAATCCCTTAATATTTAATTACTTTACGCTATAAAAATATCTTAAAGATAATTAAATTTATAATAAAGCTTTAATAAAGTAATAATAATAAAATAAAATCGCGACGATATAATAATATATTATTATAACTTTCTTTTAAATTGATATTAATATATTATTTCAATTTATATATATCTATATATATTACTTTTAAATTCGTAAAATATCTATAGCGAAAGATTTTTAATAATAAAGATTCTAGATAAAAAAGAATATAATATTTTAATAAGTTTTTTCCTATTAAATATAGCGCTAGGGCTTCGCCGTAGCTTCGCTACGAGCTTTTCTAGATATTGTCGACGTAGGTCTATATAGTGTAGCGTATTCCCACCGAGGAAATACTAGCAAATCCTACTGCGATCACATGACGGTTCCATCGGCTCAGTATTTGAGGACCTCGTCGTTCCTTGCATGGGTGGTGTGCAGTGTATAATCAATGGGAAGATGAATTCCTCATCAACTGTTCTGTCATATTCTATTATCTATATTTTGTAGCTAGGTATGTTCGAAGCTGGAAAAGCGATGTGAATTACGAACGCTGTAATATGGGGTATAGTGGAATGCAAAGATAAAGTCGGATACACGCGGTAGAATGCGTAGCAAAGCCAAGCTTCGGTGCTCCTCCTGCTGAACTCCGACCCAAAACATGCATCGTGACGAAGACCAGAGTGATCCTGAAACGCCGACGCCATGCCCAGCAGTATGAGCTCATAGCGTAGAACAATCGTGTCAATGAGCTGGAGGTAGAGAGTGGGCTTAAGGTCGGCTCAAAGTCCGAAGCCGTGCGGTGGACCACTCACACCATTATCGGACGAGGTGTCTCCCTCAATGGTCTGCTTCCAGTACTCCGGTAGACAAACGCAGACCAGCTAGTCTTGTGTTAGCTAGGGTCAAAAGGACTGTCGTTAGTATTGCTTACTGGGAACGCCTTAAGTTCTCCAGACGGCGGCGGAGAACCCCCCCTCCCTGATCCATTCGACACTCCACTATCTCTTTGAGCTTTGTGCTTCCCAACGTAGTCCTCCGCTCGCTCCGTAAGTCGGACACCGGTTGCCCACCCGTCATCCCATATACCCACTACTTTGAGCATATCGCCTCTCTCAAGCTCAAACTCATCTCCGGCACGCGGTGAGTAAGCCCAAAGCGTGGAAACTTTGTCATTAGGATGGATATCGTTTTCCGAATAGTAGTCCTTAAAGAAGGGGAGTTGCTCTGATTGGCCACTGGCAACGCCTTCTGGAGATGAACCTTGCCCCTCGGTGTTCGGATCATCCACTGCTCCTCCCATAACTGATTGACTCGATAACGAACCGTTCCTTTTCCCCGTGGTCGGGGGACCGACTCCCCTTCGAGACTCTGGAGTTTCACCATAGGCTTCAGACTCGGATGTACCTCCATAACGCCTGCGGCTGCCTTCCGCGACAGCACCAACCACTGGACCTCCATATAACGGCGAATCGCTAGAACTTACTTCCAATGCAGACATCCTGGCAACTCTTCCTCCGGTTTGTGGTCCATAGTCTGGTGGAAGCGCTTGGCTTGCGGGCTGTGGGGAAAAAGCCATATTAGATCCATTTGTCCGCTGAGGTGTCGGTTGGTTGAACCTGGTGCCTTGACTTCCTCTTCGACGCCGGCGGAAGAATATGCAGCATAGCAAGAGTAAGCCAGCTAACAGAGCTGCCCCAACGACAGAACCAATCACAATCCCAGCGATCGCACCTTTTGACAGTCCTGAACCATGAGGGCTGTTACTGCCTGCGGCACGGGTGCTTGCAGATGCTGACGGGGTGCTGCTTGAGGTTGATGACGGAAAAAGAGGAGGCATGGAAGACAAGGTTGGCAGCGTTACACCTGGACATCTGCTGTTCACCTTCGCACCTTCGCAGCAAGTATCTGTAGCATTGGGAGAGCTGGTCGCACAATAGCTGCAAAGGCCTTGAAGATTGGTCGAAAAGCCACAATCATTTGGCTCATTCTCTTCTCCGGTAACACAGGCTCCACTTAAAGAGTTGCTAGGAAGGGCGCAGTTCGTGAAGTCTGCCCGTATCTGGTCCAGGTAGCCCGACCGAGGATTCCCGCAGAGCTGACTGTTGACTGCAATTTCTTCCTCACTGGTCGCTTGTCGGGCCTGTGAGGTATCAGCAATAGCTTGTTTCTAAAGGTATGACCACTAACGCATGATTCTGCGCATAGTGGGGCCGAGTCGGCGCTGGAGAGCCCACAAGGCCTTATCGAATTCTGCACAATGGCATTACATATTACACTAGTTGTATATCGTGCGTAAAGATTGGTCGTATTGGTCAAGTTGACATCGCCACAACCCAGTAACCGCTGGTACCTATATGTTCCATCAGCCGTATCCTTCAAGGCAGCCTCCCAGGCATCCACAGTACTTCTCTTGAACGTAGGTAGAATTAATGTATTGGCTTAATTGGGAGTCGAATTGTTGTGTACTCGAAACGAATGCAAGGAAAGGGCTGGGAGGAGTCAGCTTCTGTGGATTTGCGAGGAAGATGGAGTAGGATCATGGTGCCTACAACAGCGAAGAGAGGGTGGAGTCCGTGGAGAAGGAGGACGTATTAAAAGCCGGGCATTGCGTTGAGCCTTTTAGAGGGATGCAGCTCTGCGGTGCTGCGGCGGGTATCAACAGTGCAATGGCCGTGAGGAGGGCTGTCGAGGCGAGCGACGCCATCTCCTTCACCCTGACTGTCGCACCGCGCGATCTGAATACAAACGAAGGCTTTCAGAACGCGCAATGGGTGCTCAAAGAAAGACCTTGGAGCGCTTCGCTGTCAACGCTCCTGTTGCTGCTAGGGGAACACTAATTCGGCAGACTAATCTTAAATTGTACACTACCGAAAGCTTAATTTTATCCTAATCCCTGCCAGCATGCGCTACGCCAATTCAGATCATTGTGTATACGGTATATCTGCTATGGAATAACCACAAAATACTTTACTCAGTAGTGACCCAAGCCATTCAGGTGTGAATCCTAGTGTTTTCGGTAACAGCTACACAAAGTATTCCATCCCTACCACTTTTGTTTCACAGTCACAATGGACGAAGAAATTGCAGACAAAACTGCTGCTACAAACATGGAGCAGATCGAAGAGCAAAGTAAGAACGCCTTGAAGAAGGCGAACAAACAAAAGAAATTGGCCGAAGAAAAGGCAAACAAGTCTGCCACCGACACTACCAAAGAAGCTGCCAGAGCCGAGGCCAAGAAAGCAGTCAACAAAGTTCCCAAAAAGAAGATCGAAGGGGCTGCTTTGATTGGGTAGGCCGTTCTTCCAGCCCGTCAGGAAGGAGACGCTGACCAAGGACTTACTAGCATCGACGTAGCAAAGGACGAGGATTTCTCCGGCTGGTAAGAAAATCCTCATTAGAAATTATATTCCCGTTACTGAAGAGCTTAGGTATCAACAAGCCCTCACCAAGGTACGTATTTTACGTCTGGGTTTCCTGGCTCGGCACCAGAGCTCGATGGCAAAAAGCTTTTCGGAAATCAGAGTCATGATTTTATTGGCGAGACATCTTGCAGTTTCGATTTTTGAGCTTGATAAGAGAATATTAATTCCGATCTTTTCCAGGGCGATTTCCTCGACTACTATGATGTCTCCGGCTGCTATATTCTCAAGGTTTGCAGAATGCTGTCCCCTTTCATGCGTGCTCACTGACAGTCTCAAGCCCGCGGCCTGGTTCATTTGGGAGCAAATCCGCGACTGGTTTGACTTTAGAATCAAAAAACTCCGAGTTAGAAACTGCGCATTTCCCTTGTTCGTATCAGAAGACGTCCTTCAAAGAGAGAAGGCCCATATCGAAGGATTTGCAGCGGAAGTTGCATGGGTGACCCACGCGTAGGGCCACAGAATCGGTCACGGCTAGCTCTATCTTACTGATTCATTGATAGCGGATCCGCAAAGCTTGACAAGAAGATTGCAATACGTCCAACTTCAGAGACGGTTATGTATCCATATTACGCGAAATGGATACGGAGCCACCGAGACCTCCCTCTTCGCCTGAATCAGTGGAACTCAGTTGTTCGGTGTACGTGTACCTCAGGCTCCTTTTCGAAGTAACTACACTGAGATAAATAATGAATTCCAGGGGAATTTAAAAACCCAACGCCATTCCTAAGAACAAGAGAATTTCACTGGCAGGAGGGCCACACAGCTCATTTGAAGCAAGAAGATGCGAGCGAAGAAGTTCTACAAATTCTGGAATTCTACGCTGGAGTCTATGAAGAATTACTTGCTGTTCCAGTGATTCGAGGTCGGAAGACTGACAAGGAGAAGTTTGCCGGTAGGTCTGGCTATCTCTCCCTCCCCAGCTTAGATGAATGGCATTGACTCCGAGAAAAGGGGGAGACTACACCACTACAGTCGAAGGCTACATTGCTGCGACTGGACGAGGGATCCAAGGAGGCACAAGCCATCATCTTGGACAGAACTTCAGCAAGATGTTTGGCATCTCAGTCGAGGATCCCTCCGCCAAAGAAGGCGAGAAGAAAGCTGCACTCAACGTCTTCCAAAACTCATGGGGTCTAAGCACAAGAACGATCGGCGTCATGGTCATGACCCACGGCGACAACCGCGGTCTCGTCGTTCCTCCCCGCGTCTCCGAAATCCAAGTCGTCATCGTCCCCGTAGGCATCACAGCAAAGTCAACCGAGGACGACAGAATCTCTTTACACAAGCAGGTCGATGCTCTGGTAGAGGTCCTGAAAGCCGAGGATATACGAGCCGAGGCGGACAAGCGAGACGGATACTCTCCAGGCTGGAAGTTCAACGACTGGGAAATGAGAGGCGTGCCCTTGCGCCTCGAATTCGGTCCAAAGGACGCGGCAGCTCACTGCGTCACCACTTCTCGCCGCGACATCGAAGGCAATGGCGGCAAGGGTACGATTCAGATCACGGAGCTTGCGGCAGGCGTTAGATCTCTACTGGCTTCTATCCAGAACGATCTCTACAGCCGGGCGGATCAGGTCTTTAAAGATCACACCAAGACGATCACATCTTGGGATGATTTTGTGCCGGCACTGAATGATAAGAATGTCTGCCTCATCCCGCATTGCTTGACCGAGAAGTGCGAGGATGAGATCAAGGAGATGAGCGCTAGGACGGATAGCAATGAGGTCGTTGATGAAAAGGCTCCGGCTATGGGAGTATGTATATCTGTCCAGCAATGACTTACTCTTACATTTGGGAAGAAAAAGTTGCTGACTCCGAAATTATCATAGGCTAAATCGTTGTGTATTCCTTTCGATCAGCCAGAGGGAATCGTTAAGGGAGAGACGAAGTGCACGAATCCCAATTGCGGAAACTCGGCGGAAAGTTTCTGTTTGTTTGGGAGAAGTTATTGAATGGTTGCTGCAAAGCTTGGGGGATTTCGCTGAGCGCATGTTGTACCTTAGCTAGTGTTTGATTTCATGAGAGCAAGTAGTGACGAAAGGAAAAATCGTAAGCACCTTGCACTCTAAAGTGGCCTCAAATCACTTAGGACGTGTCTTTGAAGGGGGCAACGCTGGTATTCCATGGCTGTCTACTATACACAGAACTCTAATGACCATGCCCATCGTCCCCACCACCTCTCTGCTCCGGATCCAGCTTGATGAGCGTATCTATTCTCATGACCGCTATACACGCCTCCACGGCACTTTTCAACTGCTTCACCTTACTCATACTCGGCTCCAACACGCCCGCCTTGATCTGATCGACCGCCTTCCCCCTCGTCAAATCCAGCCCGTAATTTTTATAATTCTTGCGCTTCGCCACCGCTTTTTCCTCCGCCGTCGGAGACTTTGAGCCTTTGGAGGGCGAAGAAGGAGGGGCAGGGGTATCCTGTATGCGTTGGGAGGTGGCGTGCAAGGAGCGAAGTTGCGCGACGAGGTCGGAGGCGTCTTTGGCGGCGTTGACGGCAAGTGTGCGGGGGATGATGAGGAGGGATTGGGCGAACTCGCCGATGGCGAGCTGTTCTCTCGAGCCGACTGTCACGGCGAATTCTTCGAGGTAGATGTGCAGTGCTGTTTCCACGGCGCCGCCTCCGGGGACTATGCTACCGCTTTCCAGGGTGCGTTTGACGGCGGAGAGGGAGTCGTGCACGGAGCGCTCCATCTCGTCGAGTTGGTAGTCGTTAGAGCCGCGTAGGATGATGGAGGCGGATGTGTGTACTTTTGTTCCCTTGACGAGGATGCACTCGTCATCCGAGATGCGCTCTTGTACTACCTCTTCTGCGTGACCCAGGGAAGCGGCTTCGAACTTCTCGTCGCCGTTGAGGTCCGAGAGGGAGGAGACGAGCGTTGCTCCTGTGGCTTTTGCTATTCTTCGCAGATCCTCCTTTTTGCATCGCCGCACAGCCATGGCGCCTTTTTCGATGAACTGCTTAAGGACTAGGTCGTCGATCCCCTTTGTGGTAAGGACGACATTGGCGCCGGCTTTGAGAATCATCTCGACACGTTCCATGACCATGCCCGCTTCACGTTTGCGGATCTGTTCCAGCTGTTGTGGGTCATCAATTGTGATATGGACGCCAAGCTTCATGCGCTCTTTCTGCAGATTCATATCCAGGCAGGCGATTTTGGCATCCGTTATCCGGGTTTTCATGGCTTGCGAGGCGACGGTGCAGTTTAGGGCGTACCCTCTGACGAGTACTGATTCTGTAGAGCTCTTTCCATGAGCCTTTAGAACGTTGACGGCTTTCACAGGGTATTTGGTTTCGTTGCGGTTGTTGGTTGATTTAACGGATTGCATGGCGTCCACCACCATGTTTGAGAAGAACTCTGAATCTGAGCCGATGATCTTGCTTGATATTGAAGTCTTCGCGATGTTGATGAGCGATTCCCTGCCTAGATTTTCGACCTTGGTGCTTATGTTCTCGTTCATGTACTTCACCGCTTCTCGAAGTGCCAGCCGATAGCCTGTTATGATTGTAGTTGGGTGTATTCGATTTTTCATGAGCTCATTTGCTCGCCGCAGGAGCTCCGCAGCTATGAGGACTACCGAAGTCGTTCCATCGCCGACCTGATGGCGATCAGCGCATAATGCACACTGAAAGCTTCGGACGACCTACCTCCTTGTCCTGCTGCTGTGCTAAATCGACCAGTATTTTCCCTGCAGGGTGTTCCACATCGAGAAGACTCAAGATAGTTGCACCGTCGTTGGTCACTGTGACGTCCTGAGATTGCTCAGAGTGCACGTCCACAGAAGCCTTGTTGAAGACCTACCCCAATATCGTCCACCATCATTTTGTCCAGTCCCGAAGGTCCAAACGAACTCTTTACTACATTGGCGATAGCTTGTGTAGCAAGTACTATCAGGGTGTCAGAAGCCGTTGACCCATACCTGGGGGTCAATTTACCATTCTGATCTCGAATATCTGCCCCACTGATCTTTGTTCCACCAAGGACTGTTCGGATTCATCAGTCGCTGTATGTCTGCGGTGCACTGGTACCTTACTTACAAAGGGTGCCCGCGTTTCTGGGTTGCTCAAACATTCCTGCCATTTTGCAAAAGTTTAGTCAAATTGGAACAGACTTGGAAGAAAAAACGTTGGTGGACTGGAGCATGGGAAATACTTTTTGATAGGGCTGGAAGCGGGACGCGACGACGCGCTTAGTTTTGGTTCATAAGGCTGGCACATGGTCCTCGACTCCGAACAACACAGAAACCTGTGGGGATGTTCTTCAGGTGACCATCGCATCCACAACACCTCTGTCATCAATCATAGATTGACAGCATCTAACATGATCTTGACTCAATCTTCAACGATTCAGCGGTGAGATACCGTAAAGCCGCGACCACAATGCCGAGGGAGCCACCTATTCCTCCTCTCCATAGGTGACAGCGCAAGAAGCTTTGAAGATGGGACAAACATTCTCCTTGGCCACCGTCTCAGCGGGATCCGCAGGGATTGATGTGCCAGAGCTATCAGATCTTTCTTATGAGAAGTCGCTGGGAACGGCACGGTTCATGAAGAGTATCCGAGCCAGGCATCAACATGGTTTGGTGGTTGTCAAGCTCGTCATGAAACCATTTCCCCAGCTCGATCTCGGCCAGTACGTGAAAGCCATTCGGTGTGAGTAGGTGGCTCATAATGCACCTCGGGAAGTAACTTCTTACTGATATTGTCATGCAGCAGAACGTGAAGCTCTCAAGGATGTACCAAATGCTCTCGGCTATCAGCGTATTTTCGAGACCAGTACGAATGGGTATCTGGTCAGACAGTACTTCTACAGCTCCTTATATGACCGTATGAGGTGAGTTCGATCCTCCCGCTTGATAACCGAATTCTAAAAAAGGTAGTACACGTCCGTTCCTAGAGGACATCGAGAAGAAATGGATGGCCTACCAACTTCTCTGTGCTTTGCGGGACTGCCACGCTCGCAACGTCTACCATGGGGATATCAAGACGGAGAACGTTCTAGTCACCTCATGGAACTGGCTATACCTCACAGACTTTTCCTCCTCATTCAAGAAGACATATCTCCCCGAGGACAATCCTGCCGACTTCTCTTATTACTTCGATACTTCAGGAAGGAGGACATGCTACCTTGCCCCGGAACGTTTTCTGGGCGCTGATGAGAATGACGATGGTAGGGGTGTAACATGGGCTATGGATGTCTTTAGTGTCGGATGTGTAATTGCGGAGCTCTTCCTTGAAGCCCCGATATTCTCTTTGAGCCAGCTCTACAAATACCGAAAAGGAGAGTACGATCCGACGTTTGGGTATCTCAGCAAAATCCAGGACCAAGAAGTGCGCGACTTGGTCAGCCATATGATCCAACTGGAGCCTGAGTCAAGATTTTCCGCCGAGGAGTACCTGAAATTCTGGCGGCGCAAAGCTTTCCCTGAATACTTCTATAGTTT
Organism: Xanthoparmelia taractica; assembly: GCA_033085395.1. Lineage (NCBI taxonomy): Eukaryota > Fungi > Ascomycota > Lecanoromycetes > Lecanorales > Parmeliaceae > Xanthoparmelia > Xanthoparmelia taractica. Next base: position 10,349 of record JANQBS010000128.1, read on the forward strand.
TCTGCATCAGTATATGGGATTGATCACGGATCCTTCATCAGGTCGTGCACCAGTCTTGCCAGAAACCGCAAACTTTGGTGAAGCCGATGATAGAATCGACAGAGTGTACTACGATTTTGACAAAATCTCTTATTTTCTCGGTTACGACAATGACAAGGTTCAAGAAAATGGGAGACCTGATTCAGATCCCTTTTCGGAAAGACTCATTCCTGTTCAGATTGACATACCCAGCAACAGACACGAAGCTACTACAGTGGGAAGACGCCCCATCGACGATGGATCTCTTATTTTTCTTACGCTTGTGGTTTCCTCATTGAGAAATACTGCCAGATCCACTGCTAGAGTTCGCGCTTGTGATCTCATGCTGGCCTTCGCCGAGAGAATTACCGACGAGGCGAAACTTGACCGAGTACTCCCGTACGTAGTAACAATGCTGAACGACCGTGCCGATCTTGTCAAGGTCGCTGCCATTCGAACCATGGCTCAACTGGTCAGAAGCCCTCCTCGCATTGAGCGTAGAGCTGACTTTCTCTAGCTGTCTATGATCACAGTCGTATCACCCGTCAATGCCCATGTTTTTACCGAGTATGTCCGCCCTCGGCTACAGCAGTTCGTTGCGGGCAGCAGCAACAAGGCAAGCCCAGTAGTTCGCGCGACTTACGCTTCCTGTCTTGCTACATTGGCACACACCTCGTCCAGAATTCTGGATATGCTCCAGGCTCTTCGCGCAGACGGGTCTGTTCCTACCGTGGACCCAGAAGCCGAGGATGGTGTAGCCATAAATTTGACTTACCAAAATTCATATGATGTGGCGAGGCTGGATTTATTAGAACACTTTGAGGCACACACGAAGGCTCTATTGACAGATAGTGACGCATCAGTCAGGCGGGCTTTTCTAGGTTCAGTGTCAAGTCTCTGCGTATTCTTTGGTAGCTCAAAAGCGACTGATGTCATTCTCAGCCATCTCAATACGTACTTGAACGACAAAGACTGGATCCTGAAATGTGCCTTCTTCCAGACGATTGTTGGTGTTGCCACATTCGTTGGTGGCACAAGCCTTGAGGAGTTCATCTTGCCTCTCATGATCCAAGCTTTAACTGACTCCGAAGAATTCGTGGTTGAGAAAGTGCTCTCCTCTTTTGCAAGTATGGCGGAACTGGGTCTGTTTCAACGATCCAGGACCTGGGAGATGGTAGACATAGTTGCACGGTTCATGGTTCATCCTAACATTTGGATCCGGGAAGCCGCCGCACATTTCGTTTCCTCCGCAACGCGATATTTGTCCACAGCGGATCTCCATTGCATTGTTTCTCCGCTCGTACAGCCATATCTCAAAGCAAGCATTACCGACTTCTCCGAAGTTAGCATACTCGACAATCTCAAAAGACCATTGCCTCGACCGATTCTTGACATGGCTATGAGTTGGGCCTTGAAGGTGGAGGGAGGGCTTTTTTGGAAGCCTATTCAGCAGCATCGGACTTTTTCCTTCGGATCCTCCGAACAGGCACTTCCTACAATATCGTCCAAAGACCTTAGACCAAATGCTCTAAGTAAAATCGCAAAGAACAACGAAGACGAGCAGTGGATCAAGAGACTTCGAAACATAGGTATGAGTACGGATGACGACTTCAAACTCTTGGCATTGAGGGAATACATCTGGCGTATTGCTCATAAGCAAACAAATGCAGGTCCCGATAGTACTCCGTCACACCTCAACAACATTGTACTACTTAAAGAGATAAATGTTACACCACAGACAATCTTCTTTGAGACCCAAAAACGAAAAAGCAAGTCTCGGCGCCGAGCTTCATATGACGAGGATCGCTCTAGCGGATCCAAGAACAAGGCGGAGCGGACACCTCACACCATCGCTGACGCCTTGCTCGATGCGTCTGCTACTATCGATGATCCTCTTTCCCAGCGCAAAAAGTCGTATGCAAATGCCAGAAAGGAAAGGCTCAATGGCACACTCCAAGTGCAAACCATGCCCATCGAAACACGACGAAGCTCTTCTAATCTTAGTTCGCCTTTATCCACTTCGCCACGCGGACGTGATCAGCTCCATCCGACGAATGCGACCGATAACAATGACAATGTCCCAAGCGACGGTACGCTTACGCCAACAGATTCTCTCCGTACAGGAGGTGGAGCTGGTAGGAGTAAAGGTATAAAGCACAAGTCCAGTGCTATCAATTTGCTGAACCGAAGAGAAACGTCCAAGACCGTAGCCGAGACAAGCACGACTTCTGCAAATGCTTTTGGCAAAGTTGACGGCCCTTTCACCCGAGAGCCTTCTGAGGCCTCCTCTCATTGTAAAGCTATCCACAGCGACTCAAACAGAGATTCAAAGAACCCAACCCATACTGGCCATACATATGATGGTAAAGATCCCAGTGTCTTAAAGCTTCTTGATTCTTTAGCATCCGAGAATTACCCACATGACATTCATGACTTCGGGCCTGTGATTATGCCAGTCAGTAGCAAGCGCCATATGAAGAAAAAAGCAGATGCCCCAGGAGCCGACAAGCCTTGGCGACCGGAGGGAACGCTGATTGCGACGTTTGGAGAGCACACGGGACCAATCAATCGGGTTCTACCCTCACCAGATCATTCTTTCTTCATCACGGGTTCGGACGATGGCAGTGTCAAGGTTTGGGATACACTGAGGCTTGAACGGAATCTTACCCACCGGTCCAGGCAAACACACAATCATGCCCAAGGAGCAAAAGTGAAGTGCTTGTGTTTTGTCGAAAACACTCACACATTCGTCAGCGGTGCTACTGATGGTAGCATCAATGTCGTTAAAGTCGATCACACGCTTGTAGGCGACACTACCAAGTACGGCAGGCTTCGCAATGTACGGGAATATCAGCTACCTGAAGGCGAGCATGCGGTGTGGCTAGACCATTCCAAATTGGACACACAATCGGTCTTGCTTTTGGCTACCAATACATCACGGATTATTGCACTAGATTTGCGGAACATGACCACACTTTACAGTTTCGAGAACCCTGTGCATCATGGCACACCGACTTGCTTTTGTGTGCATCACAAACATGGCTGGATGCTGATAGGAACCACACATGGCGTGCTCGACTTATGGGACCTTCGATTTCGGCTACGCCTGAAAGCGTGGGGTCTGGCTGGAGGCACACCAATACACCGTCTAATCATTCACCCATTCAAGACGTATGGCAGATGTGTCTGCGTGACTGGTGGCACAGGACAAACAGACATCACCATCTGGGACGTTGAAAAGACAGAATGCCGGGAAGTCTTCCGCGCCGGAGTCCCCAGGAACAATGGGAAAGAAAACCTGAAAGTCTATGAACCTTGGAAGGTCGACGATGAAAAACCTGAAGGCATGCTCGGCCGCTTCGCCACTGCTATCGACCCATCCGGAGGCGGCAATAACAATCAGGATAAGGGTGTTCGGGCTCTAGCCGTAGGTATTGATTCGCCTGAGCCTATCTGGGAAGGCAAATATGGCTTCTTCCTCACGGGTGGCGCGGACAAAAAACTCCGCTTTTGGGATGTTACACGCGTGGATGCTTCGATGGTGATTAGTGGTCTTGACGCCGAAGAAGATCAGCCTAAGTTCACAACTTCGCATCCTACTACAAGCCTGACCCTCAATAGTGAGCGGATACTGCAGGCGGCGCCCTCAGCGCCAAATGCTGCCCCAGGAAACAAACCAGGCTCTAGTTCTGCAGGTGGCAAGAAGCCGTCTTCTGTAGACATAAAGCCGCCCAGGTCTACCATTATCAGCAAGCACCAGCAGCAACTTCTCAGGAGCCATTTGGACACAATATTGGATGTTTGCTTACTGGAAAGTCCCGTGGGTATGACAGTAAGTGTGGATCGAATGGGTTGCATTTATGTATTTCAATGATGCGCTGCGATGGCCTGGAAACTATAGGAATGGCTTAGAGATGATGTGGGCCTTGGCATGGAGATAGCAAAGCAGTCAATAACATAGCCAGAGCTTGCAATCCAAGACCTTCCTGAACAACCAAGCCATACATCCCTCGCTTGTTTCATGTAATTCGAAATTACAACACGCCTAATTCCGAACAATGGACCCTCTAGTCAGTTTCCCTCTCGGCGCGCCTGCATATGGAAGTCAGAGCACATCTCTGAGGCCAAATGCGGCATTTCCTACCACCGAACCTTTCCCCATCAATTAGTCCTTTCGTACCTCCGTAGAGAGTTTTCTGTCGAGATTTACCCACCATTCTACTCATTGATGGTCTCTATGTCTCTCCGCCTTATAGGTGCTCTTCAGTCTGCAATTGTCTTCTTGCGTTTGCACAAACAAGTTTCCAATCCTACCTTCACAACGATGCCCTAAACTCTGTATTCGTAATCACATTGGTGACTGGGCACTTTCATCCAGGCGCTGCTTGAGCTGTACTGCAGACGAGTATTCGCGCAGTGACTTATCCAGCTCTTGAGACGATTTCATCACCGTCACCAACCCCTCCACCGGGTCCATTGGAGCCAATTCCGGTTCTTCGTGGTTCCCAACAGTAGAAGTAGAGACTGGTAGCGATTTCGCACTCTCAGAAACCGGCACTTTCGGTCCTGTCCTCCGCACAAGTCTGGGCATCAGACCTAGGTTCTGCATCACTTGCGTAACACATTTCATATCGCCGTCAAGATATACAGCACCAATGATAGCCTCGACGGTGCCAGCCATAGTAAGCGTGCCTACAGAGGCATCTCCATCAGACGGGTTCTTGTTGATGAGCGGGTCCAGTCCATTGGCGCGGCCAACCCTGTCGAGATTGGCATTCGAGCCGACGTCCGACACAACACGTGATAGTCTTTCTATTCACTGATAAACCACAGCTGCTTTCGAAAAGTGGGAAAAAACGGTCAGCCATACCTCTGACCCCATCCCCTTTATACCAATCCTCAACAAGCGCCAGCTTCAGAACAGTATCGCCAAGGACGGCAAGCCTGCGGTTCCCATCTGGAAATCTTTGGAACCCTACACTGTGGCGCTCAGTCCCGGCGCCTTCGACTTCGCCGGAGCGCACGATCGATCCGGGGGCTTGGAGGGCTTCCCATACATAATGAGCGTTTTTGAAATTGTAGCCAATTCTACTTTGCACTTTGCGGACCGTAGGGAACATACGTAACGCTGTCATGTTGAAGAGTCTCTGGGGTAGCTACTGCTAGTGTAAAAATTCGTGATGCGTTTCTTTGAAGCACGTGATGATGAATGCTAGAAAGCCGTTGATATCCAATCATAGACTAGCTCCGTTCAGCCTTATGGTTTTCCTCGACATTGCACTCTCAACCATCCACAGACTTGGGCCATACATGAACCACAGCCACAGCCACGACCGCTTCCTTCTGTCTACCGCTCCAGGCCTTACCTGTCTCTCCCTTCCTCTCAAGCAGATACTGAGGTCGCCCTACGCGGCAAGTCGCAACAATGAGGTTAACAGCCGAACTCATCCAAACCTCCCTCTCCTACCTCAACCCCCTCAAAGAGCGCGAACTGGATCTCAGAGGTGCGTTAAAGCTGAAAAGGGCAGATACTACACTTTGAGGCGAGCTCCATTGATATCATAAACGAGGACTACAGGACACAAAATACCCGCGATCGAGAATCTGGGCGTTGCAAAGGTTTGTCCCTCCCCATTCTCTCACCTCCCCTTCCCTTTCCCTTCCTTTCCTTTCCGTTCCTCTCCTAGCCTTCCTTCTCTCCCCCCTCTCCATGGGTACGAAAATTGTACTGAGAACATGGCCGCTGAACAGTAATTGCTGTAGGACCAAGACGCCATCGACTTCACCGACAACGACATAACCGCCCTCTCCAACTTCCCGCTCTCGCCCCGACTACACACGCTCCTGCTCGCGCGCAACAGGGTCAACAGCATCCAGCCCACGCTCGCGAACTCGCTACCGAATCTGACAACCTTGATCCTGACCTCCAACAACTTCGCCGAGCTCGCGGATCTGGACGCGCTGCGGAATTTCTCGAGGCTCACGCATCTGTCTTTGCTGGATAATCCGGTTACGAGGCGAGAGGTACGAGAGCACACGGGTTACTGCAAAGGGAGGATCGCTGATTCGGCTCATTTTATTTAGAATTATCGCTACTGGATAATATGGCGCTGTCCCACCGTCCGCTTCCTCGACTACCAAAAAGTGAAAGACGCCGAGCGCGAGAAAGCTACCGAGCTATTCGGCACAACCAAAGAGCCTTCAGCGCTCGCTTCAAAAGTAAGCCGCTCGCTCAGTTTCTATCTCCCAGCCCAACCTCTTCCCTTCCCCTTGTTCAAACCCCCCTCTCCCGAAAAGAAATCCCGCCATCTAACGGTTCCTCCGTACCAGATCATGGGCATAAAATCCCGCACCTTCGACATCCCCTCCGCCTCCCTCGCCAACGGCACCGCCAGCACGGGCGACAAATCCTACCGGGTGAAGCTAACGGAGAAGGAGAAGAAGAGGGTGGAAAGGCTGATTAAGAACGCCAAGAGTTTGCAGGAGATTACGCGGTTGGAGAAGGAGCTGAATGACGGACGTGTCCCGCAAGGAGGGGGTGATGAGATGGAGGAGTGAGAGTGGGTGAGGCTACATAGAGGTGTGGGTTTGAAAAGAAAAGGGGGATGAAAAAGCTTTGCTTAAGCTGTTGGCTGGATGTTGCGTGCATGTATTATTGTATCAGAGGCACTCCCATGCTCGAGCTTGGGAAATACCCGAAATAAATCAGTATCTCGTGGCCGGATGATAATGGATTCCGTTCGAGAGTGTAAAGATTGTGTCTGATGCAATAATAATGCTAAGTGAAGCAAAGAAGGCCATTTCACGAGTCTCAGGTCCTTAAACAATAGTCGCCGCCCAACATCCACTCATACCCTGTCCATTCACTCATTCCTTCGCCTCGCTTCTGCTCCTGTTACCAGAGCATTGTACGAGTCGTCCAGAGCCTGTCGCTCTGCTAATCCGGCCCTCAAATAACTGATGCCGTTGCACTCCGCCCTATCAAATGTTTTCTCGTCCACTCTTCCTCACAGACAGTGAACCGCCATTGGTTCGATTGGTGATATTGGCTATGTTAACACTGTCGACTGTAGTTAAGGTAAAGTATGGAAATTTGGTAAAGGATTATGCTCAACCGTCGAGCAAATCGACATCCAGCCCGATAGCTTGCATAAACAGATTGACATTGCTGCGCCTTTGGGATGCCATTTCTGGAGGCAGCGTCTTGCTCTGCTGTAAAGTCTCCATGACTCGATCCCTAGTAAGAACTTCATCAGCGACGTCTCCCATTTCAAAATAACAACAAAGTCTACTCACTTGACTGCGAGAACCAGTCTTTGCTGCTGCTCAGGGTTCGCTCCACTACCAGTCGCAGCCAAGAACTGCCACACATACTGATCCTGTCCCGCGTTGACCGAGGCAGGGAAAACGTCTCCAAGCAGAGGCTCAAGAAGATCAAAGAAATGATTGTAGATACCCAGCCATTGTTCCCAGGTCTGATCGTCCGTAGCTTCAGTTGCCTTTACAATTGCTGCTCGGCTGAGAAGCATCGTCAAGACTTCCAGACCCACCCTTGTGCGAGCGACGGAGTTCAAGTTTACACGCTCTATGACAAGACCTAAAAGGCCGATAACTATGTTCAAGGGAGCCTCGGTGACATACGAAAAGAGACTTGGCATCACAGCTTGCAGGAAGAGGTCAACTTGCTCCCGAGACATCGACGAGGGCTGAGCTCCTGGTTGAGCTTGACGAATGACATCTAATATGTCGAGATGTACCATGATCATCGTCAAGATCGTTAGACGTTGGTTTTCGTCGATGTGATTGAAGATGCGCGGGATAGCTTTCTTGCCTTTGGGATAGGAAAGGAATGCAATGAATGGATGCAGAATAGCTGAGTCAGGCAAGATCGGCTCCGTGACCTTGAGGGCCTCCCATAGGTTTTGATTCAGATCCTGAAAAGTCTGCTGCCAGTCTACGACTTTTTGGACGGCAGCCGGATCGCTGTCCTCAGTGGGTGGCGGGGGTAAGCGCCGGTCGTGATCCTCCATCTTCATTAAGGTCGAATAAACTGCTTCTATATTCTTCAGGATAGCCTTTCGGTCGGTCGTGCTCAGAGCGACTTGTGCTTTCTTGCTACTTTGTTGATTGGTGACGTTACTGCTGTCATGTCGTTTGATGTTGAGCAGGGGCTTAGGAGTTTTGGCATTGCTGAATGAAATCTTCCCCAAACTACCTTCAATGACCAGTTGTTTGTTTTTGGGCTTAGCCTTTGCTGCCTCCACCGCTCGTTGAACCTGCTGTTCCATTCGCTGCATGTGACTGTCTCCGCCTCTCTGTCTCTTACCCATCCCACCTTGACGACCACCAGTTCGAAATAGATAAGTCTGCGCAAAATTGCTAAGTGGTTGTTGTGGATTCTGCCTCGGTCTATTCTCGATCTGGTTGTAGACTTGATAATAGAAATCTTCAGAGAGCGAGGCATCCGGGTCCTGCTCATTGACGTTTCCAGTGGCGGTCATCAACTGCTGCAATTGGATTCGCGTGATGAAGTTCTTATCCTGGGGGGTCATGAGTCCATTACCCTTCGACAGCAGAAAGATTTTGTGATTGCGCTTTGCTCGTTTGGCTTCCTCAACCAAATATGCACTACGCTCCTCGTCCGACAAGTGTATGATCTGGCTTGGGTGATAGATGATTGGGACAGGTACCTGTGCTCCGTTCTGACCAGGTGGAGGCGCTCTTTGCTGTATCTGCATTTGTGATGGCTGTTCTGGAGGCCGAGGAGTTAATTGAGCTGCCTGTCGATTAGGATTTTGTAAGATCTGGCGAGGCTGTGGTGATGCCTGGGCATCTGGAACTTGTTGTGGTGCATTCTGCCCTCGCTGTAGAATTTGTGGAGGAACGTGGGCAACTTGAGGTGCTTGAGCGGCTGGGCTGGACCGCCGTGGTGACTCAACCTTCGATACCTGCGGTGCCCTTGGCGCGTGATGCCCAGATTGAGGTCTTTGCTGGATACTGATCGATGGTTGAGCCAAGTTTCCTTGCCTTGCCGCTTGTCCTGCTTCATGTTGGGAAGATTGCCCCTGCTGGCGGTAGGACATTTGTGCTTGCTGTGAGCGTGCAGTCTGGAGTACTTGGGCTTGCGCTTGAGGCATAGAGGATGAACCTGAGGCTTGAGCTGGCTGTTCTGGTGCGGGGCTAGCACTAGGCTTCTTGGATTGCGATCTCATTGCGGCCTCCACCTCCTCTAAGCTCATCATCTTCTTGGTGGTTAAACCGCTGGAAGTCCGTTGCTGAGAAGACTCCGCCCCCCGGCTGTTTTGCTGCGTCCCATATTCTTCTCCGAACTTTGTCGGTCCTGTGCCCCATAAACTAGCATCTACTTGCATTTCTGGAATATACCCTGGGTTCTTATACGCCTCATATCCTGTCCTAAAAATCTTCGAGGCTTGCTTAGGGAAGGTTGAGGAAGCGAGTGGAGCTTTAGATGGCGGTTGTTGACGGTTGAATCGTAGTGCCTCTTCGTTGATCGCATCGGTGACCTTTGAGGTGCTTCCATAAAAATCGAAGTCTTTGCCAACGGATTTGATGGTAGCTCCCCCGCCACCGAAGGTGTCATCATTGTAGTCATCGTCCGCCTCTTGCAGCTGATCACCTAGACCATCATAGGTATCATCAAAATCAATACTGGAATCGTAAGCTACGCCAAAAATCCCAACGGCAAACAGTCCACATACGCGTCGTCGTCTTCCTGCCCCAGACTCTGATTCTGAGAGATGCTGGCAAATGGATCTGGAGCAGCCCCGAACCCTGGAGCTTGAGCAGGATGACCACGATCCTGAGGATTCCGAGGATCGAAACCGAAAAAAGACATTGGGGCTTTGGGTTGCTCGCCAGACACTGCAAGCGTTTCGGCTGAAAGAGGTGAAGGCAATATGAGAGACAGGGAAGCGCTTAGTGCAGCATTGAAAGTCTGAGAGATGAATACTATACACACATACAGAGCTATAATAATCAAAGAAGGAAATGGAGAGAGTTTGATCGAGAGAGTTGTTTGTGTAATGTGGATGTAGTGGAGTTTTGGTGTGGCTTGCAGTGGGTGGCCGGTGGAACTTCGGGTATCGGTCAGATCCTTGTCCCGTAACTTGACACTAAACCTTATTATTAGCGTGCATTCTGCAAGCCCCAAATTTCTATCAATAATTCGTCACCCCTTGCGTTTGTGAGGACCGAATTTCTCTCTTTTCATTTGGATATTCGCCTTCTTTATTGAACATGCTTCTCAGCAGCCCCTTGATACACTACTACAACACTCTTCTCCTTCTCTCCTGAAGACTTTGAGCCATTGTTCTAAGGTACTTCCAGAGTACAATGTACACTCGTCTTTGTTCAAAATAGTCGTTCACCTGCAGACGTAATCTCCTGCAATCGATCCTCCAGTGGCAATCAACCATATTCCCAGGCAGCGAAAACGTGAAGGCGGTATCACAGGTGTGCCATTGGCAGAGGGGTCCAAACGGGCGCTACCTTCGCCCAAAGGCGAGCAGTCTGTAAACATGGCGGCTGGCACGTCAAGAATATTGCGTTACGTCTTATTTGCTTTCTTCGTGAGTGTGTCGTGGAATATTACTCGTGCCAAACTGACAGTGTCGTAGGGTATCATGATCCTTTATTTCATCTCGTCCTCGTCAATACCAAAACCGGACTTGCCAGGTGGGGCGAATTTCCAGAGATGGAAGGGCAAAAAAGACAAAAATAATGCTTCGGTGGGAGGAAGCCCCGCAGGTCCTCCCTCATCAGATGAGAAAGTCTTGGCCGCGCAATCTGGCTCTCCAAAGCTGACTGGGAAGCTCGGAACATCATCTGGTCTTTCGACTGGAGCAAAGATGAATGCTACTTTCGTATCGTTGACCCGAAACTCGGATCTGTGGGATATTGCGGACTCGATCCGGAATGTGGAAGATCGGTTCAATCGAAATTACCACTACGACTGGGTTTTCCTTAATGACAAACCTTTCGATGAGACGTTCAAGAAGGTCACTACCGCTTTGGTCTCTGGGACAGCGCGATATGGCTTGATCGGCAAGGAGCATTGGTCCTTTCCAGATTTCATTGACCAGGATAAAGCGAAAGCAGTCCGAGAAGATATGGCAGAGCGAAAGATCATTTACGGAGACTCTGTAAGCTACAGGCACATGTGTCGATTCGAGTCGGGTTTCTTCTTCCGCCAGCCTTTGATGAACGAGTATGAGTGGTACTGGCGCGTCGAACCAAGCATCAAGCTATACTGCGACATCGGCTTCGATCCGTTTGTGTTCATGGCCGAGAACAACAAGATATACAGCTTCGTTATCAGCTTGTTTGAATATGTCGAGACCATTCCGACGATTTGGGACAGTGCGAAGAAGTTCATGAAATTACATCCAGAGCACATCCCTGAAGGCAATTCTATGGACTGGTTGAGCGATGACGGCGGGGAGTCCTACAACCATTGCCACTTCGTAAGCCGCTGTTTTGGGCATTCCAAGCCTCTTGGCTAACATACTTGACTAGTGGTCTAACTTCGAAGTGGGGAATCTAAACTGGCTGCGATCGAAGGCCTATCTCGATTTCTTCGAAGTCTTGGACCAAGATGGCGGTTTCTTCTATGAGCGATGGGGCGATGCCCCTGTGCATTCCATCGCGGCCGGTCTATTGCTAAAGAAGGAGCAAATACACTTCTTCGACGACATCGGATACTGGCATGTCCCATTCACACATTGTCCAACATCAGAGCAGAAGAGACTAGACAACAAATGCCACTGTAATCCTAAAGACAATTTTGACTGGAAAGGTTATTCATGTAAGTTCCTCGCAGAACAATTCGGACTACCGTCCTGCTCCATTTGGAATGCTGAGATCTCTATAGGTACGACGAAATGGTTCCAAAAGAATGAGTTGAAATACCCCGAGGGCTGGGAAGATCAAACCGACTAGGCTTTTCAGGGAAAATCCAACGTGCCCGGATGTATTCTGCACACTCATGCAAGGCGTCACAACTTGCTTAGCATTTAGCACAGCTTCGGCGTAAAATATGTACTCCTTGATGTATGATACAGAAGCAGATTACTACGAATTTGGAATCTTTAATCGCTCCCAATTCTTCGCTTTTACCGCATTTAAAGCGGGCTGTTTGGGAGCGCTATTGCTTCTGCTCAATTTGCTACGAATTCGTCACTGGAATTCTCCAAATTCCCCATCATCGAATCCAAGCTCGGCTGCCGTTTTGTCAAGAGGTTCAAACCCTCTACTTCTCCTCTTCTCTGCCCTTACATCCTGTGCGCTCGGCGGAGGCGCCAGCATCGGAATCGCCCCCCCACCTCCCTTCTCCGACGGCCCAGGCGGCGTCTTTATAGAAAACAACGCATCCCCCACCCCTCCTCCACTCCCTCCAAACCCGGTATCATCATCCCCAGCTTTCCGTCTCCCCTTCCTCCCAATATCCACCACAATAGTCTCCCCCTCCTTCAACCCATAATCCCTCTTCACCTCCGCCTCCGCCTTCGCCACACCCTTCTCCTTCTTCTTCTTCTTCGTCTCCGACACCGTCTCAAACCCCAACACCCTCCTACACTCCTGCAGACAAATACCGAAATCAATCGCCTCCCCCCTCTCCTCAAACCCAATCCCCAACACAGCCTTCATGCCCCCATCCCCCACCACCCTCACGGCGAAAAAACGACTACTATCCAGCACCGCTTCCACGGCCCCGGCCTCCCCGTACGGCGCTTTCGCAAATAATTCCCCCGTCGCGGGGTCCTCGAGTAGGATCTCCGTGCTGAGAGATGATGATGAGTCCTCAGTAGCAGCATCGTCGTCTTTTGTGGGAAGGAGGGGTATAGCGGTTTCGAGGACGCGGAGGCGGGCTGTGAAGATTTGGCGGGCGTTGTTGGAGGCGGTCCAGGCGGAGGCGGTGTAGCCTTTGTTGGAGGTTAGGGGCGGGATGTTGTAGATGTGGACGGTTGGGGCGATAAAGAGGACGCGCTGGATGGCGTCGGGGTGGAGGGGGGATGTCATTGGGAATTAAGGATTGGCGGGTGTGGATTGTGATCGGCTTAGTGGTTTAGGACATGTTGGGACATTGGAATTGCAGGACTCGGAGGAGTGCCGTAAGATAAGGAGGGTAAAGGCCCTTGTCGATGTGTGCAAGCTGCTGGGGGAAGCCCTACAGCTCTTTGCGGGTTCACAAGACAGGAATAGGCCTCCACTTTGACGGGACAGGTCTTCAAGGGTGGGAGGATGATGGTCGATAGAAGTAGAAGTAGACTACTAGGTAGCTACTCTCAAAGTAGGCCTCTCTATAAGTACTGCAGAAGAGAAAGGTTTCAATAAAGTCCAAGCGAAGAAGTGTGCTGATTAGGGCTGTAACAATTTGACCTTACTTTCTGAATCTAGGGCTTGCTTAGGGCTGGCTTCTAACCCTAACTAGCCCTGTGAACCTCGCCTTTATACACGCAGAGTAGGACGTAAACATATATATACCAACACACACACTAGCCTTCCAGGGCCTGTCAAGATATATCGGGGCTGAAGTATTCGCTCCTCTTAGCAATCAAGAGACTGAACGCCGCAATGCTCCGATCACCCTGAATTCCAAAAATACTCACGTCGCTACTTATCACTCTGGCAAGCCAATAGCGTAGCTCCACCGCCACCAAGCTACCGACGCCGTACGCGTGTAGCAGCCGCTACGTGTCGACATACTACTCCGGCATCCACAGCGTCTTGGCTGGCTGAGACCGCAGGCCCTGCGCGATCGCTCGAGCGGCAGCAGCAATCGAGTTCCCACTTTTGGCGAAAATGGCCCTATAGTCGATAGATTCTTCGGCCGCGGCAGCAGTGCCGTGAGAACCAGGGGAGCCACCAACCTCGAGGCCGTCCATGGGCCAAGTTTCTGAACAAGGGCCGATGGGCCCACCGCAACTAATTAGTGTGCTCGCGCTCGTCTTTCAATCTCTTAGGGTTATGTAGCCCTGTCACGATTTGCGACTTGAGTGGCCTGGTAATCAATGGGAGCAGATCTCGATCGCAGCAGTTGTCAAGCATCACCAGCATCTCGGATTCCCTAATACCTGGAAGACCTAAACTCCATGATGGACTGCAACGCGTCACGCTTGTCGGCCGTTCAACCGACCGAGAGGATAAGGACGAGGTCCAGAGAGATGCATTCGAGGCCGTGCGAGACACGGTAGCGCGTTAGGGCGTCCTGATGGGTGTTCCCGCTGGCGCAATTGCACTGGCCTTGAGTGCCGGTGATACCGCCTGCAGAGGCGAGGTCAAAAAGGTCAAGTTCCCGAGGGAGGTGCTGATGCAGGTTCCAAGAACCGTGAGCTTTTGCGCCGATGGCGGCTTGATAGTCGTCACTCCATCTAAACCTCCAACCACAACGTAGCTGGCATCTTCGCCGAATTCACAGGTTGGCTCGGTGAATGGACCATCGGAACAACGTCGTCGTACATCTCGACCACCGTTTTGCCTCTACTTTGCCCGCTTTGCGGAACCCTAAAGGCCTTTTCGACTTCCGAGCTCCTGTAGATATTGATAGGTTTATTGAACTGTTGACATGACAGCCTGCGAGGAGAAGATAAAAAAACAAATTCCCATGAACTGAAGGACCGTATCTGCTCTAGTACCGATATTCTCCAATAGTCTTCTTCCAGCTCTCTTGATCTACTATCCACTGAATGATCCGCATCAAGCAATCCAAAAGATTTTCAACCTCCGCGGGTCGAAAAACTGCATCGTTGTAGGTTACGAGCATCTGGAACGTCTCCGCATCGACCATGCCGCAATTCCAAGCAATAGCAATATCGCCATGGCCTTGCCAATCGAGCAGCTGCACCGAGGAGTCCTTCTCAGACTGCAGCAGTGGAGCGTATTGAAAGAATTGCCGCCGAAGAATCTCGACGAGCATATTACCGTCTTCATTGCCAAGCAGCTCTTGTAGCGCCAGTATTGGCGTTCGAGCATGTTCAGTCAGTCCATCTTGTTCGCTCTGCATGCGCTGCAATAGTCCCAAGACAGGCTCCTCTTGATTTATCGCAATCTTGTTGAAAACATACTCTATGGTCGGACCCGGTATGTCCATAGGATCCGGTAGGAAGTCTGCAATCGGCTGTTCCAGGAAAGGCCAAGAGCGGCAGAGCTGAGTATTGGCGAACAAAGCGTGAGGTTGGCCAGTCTGCTGGATGTTGAGGAGAGCCACTGCTGCTTTTATGATGACAGCATGGGATACCTTGTGTTCGCTCTGCAATTTACCCATTGGGGTGACCTTTGCGCGTCTTGTAAAGCCCTTCACCCCCTGACTCGTACTTCCTTCAAACAAGATACGATCGCACGACTTTTGTGGGCTACTTTCATCATTTTCATGGCTGGTCCCTTCGCCTTCCAACACCTGAGAGCTGCAACTTGTTGGCCACAAAGCATCTTGTAGCTTCCCAATTCCCCTAAGACGAGAGACATGATACTTTAGAGAAATCTGAGACTGAACTGATGCCCGACGACTGTAATACGCATTCGCGAAGAGACTATACGAGGTCCGCAGGGGAATTACTGCACTTTCACTGATCAACAACTTTTGGAGGTCTTCTAGAAACATGGATAAGGAGGTCGCGTCAAACACAGAATGGTTGCCATACACTATGAACGCAGCACTGCCTTGGCTCTCCACGAAAGATACCGTGATGTGGAAGAGAGGGACTGTAGAAGAGGTGATGTTCTCATGTTCAGGCCGGGATAACTTGAGGGTCCTAAGATCTTTCAGATCTCCCACGGATTTTGCATTCGTGATGGCGAGTTCGAACCATCGGCTGCTGGGACGGATGACTACGTGCGAGTGATGGAGAGAGCCGTGCCTTACCGCTAGGGTGCGCAAGATGTCATGGTTGGATAACGTTTTTTTAAGTGCTGTGCGTAATTGGTCTGGCGTCACATTCGAACATGTGAAAGCTACTCTGAAACGCCCTGAGAGAAGACCTGACTGATGATCCAGCATTAGTTGACCAAAATCCCATATTGGTAGGACATCTTCGACGTCCCTGTCCCACGAAAGGCCAAGCCCGTCAAGCTTTCGCTCCACTGCCGCCCGAACGTGTGCGAATTCAACTGATTCACCATAAGCGTGTACTATGTCGCTGATACCCGGTGCTAATAGACGGCTCTTTCTATACATCACCCCTGCTAGTAGCCTCTTGTTTCTGCTGTCGAGAACGAGTGCCTGCGCTTTAATATTGGTATTTTCATTGAGCTCTGCGAGGCTGATGATTTTCCCAAGTTCCTTTCTCACCTGGTGTCGGAATCTCATCACTGTGACACTGTCAACAATGCCTTCAAGCGACATCGTTGGCAAGATCCGGTCTCCTGGCATGCCTAATAGACGAGCCCATATGAGGGTCAGTGCAGCCTCCGTCGATTCGGGATTCGCGACATCTGTTGAGTTATTGGATTCTCGCCCTAAAAACTCTTGTACCAGGCGTCTAATATCAACTTTGCGCACTTTGCCAGTTGCCGTCCTAGGGAAGTCGTCAAGCCCCAAATCTCTCAGATCAATGACTCTTTCCAATGCGAAGGTTGCTCCTAAATTCCTGATGACGTGTTCTTGAAGTAAGGCCTTGGAGACCTTGCATCCATCAACCATCTTCACGACAGCCACTGGGAGCTCACCAGCGACATCGTCAGGTATACCAACAACTTGGGACGTAAGGGTTTCAACCTGATCCAAAACTTCTTCAATGATCCGTGGCGAGATGTTTATTCCTGCTCTGATGATCATATCCTTGTATCGTCCCAGGATTAATATCTCGCCAGTCTCCGCCATGATGGCTTGATCGCCTGTGATATGCCATAACCCAACCTCATCAGTGTAGAAATCGGAATTGTCACCGCCGAGATATTGACTGATGACCGTCATGCCACCCTCGTGCAGTTCGCCGACCTCTCCTCTTCTCAGGGGAGCTCGCGAGCCTGGCAAGCAAATGCGCGCTCTGGCACCCGGAGCCATGCGACCAGAGGGTAGAACATCATACGCCTTGCTCGCAGTGCTTGGCTGGAAAGGTCCGGTAATGAACCCGCTCTCAGTCAAGCCATAAGAATTTACGACCTGCTTTACGTGCAGAACGTCGTGACACAAACGAACGTCGGCGGCGGACACGGCAGCACCACCAATTTTAACGAGAGCAAGGGAAGAGGTCTTCCCAATGGATAATGCCGAGTCATCCAGCAAAGCATGTAGCATTGTTGGTACTAGTAACACATCTGTGCATTTTTCTCGCTCAATCGCCTCGAGTGTCGACTGAGCATCGAATTGCTCACTAGGATATACCACAGTGCCTCCGACAGCCCAGATAGGGAGGGACTCGATGACCCCACCGAGATGGAACATTGGCATGACATTGCACGACTTCCTATTCTCATCAAGCTTGAAGTTAAGCGCCGCCGAGTGGCATATGGCGGCGATGGTTTTGTTTGAATGAGGACAACCTTTTGGCAGGGAGGTAGTGCCGCTGGTGAAAAGGACAAGAACAGTACCTTCCATGTCTTGATCTTCTACTTTATTTTCTGGGGCGTCTGGCATTTGAAGGAAGTCGTCAAGGGGTTCCCAGTCGGTCACTCCACAGCCGCTAGCCACCAGCCTGATACCGATCCCTTGGACCTGCAATAGAGCATTCACAGAGAGCTGTTTAGCGATTGAATCGTCATGCACAACCAAGGCACCGACTTCTAAAAGGCTTAGCATATGCTGCAGCTCGTGTGGCCTGAACACTACAGCCGGGTTTATTGGGACGAGAGGACATCCAAGCTTGGCAGCGGCCCATAAACACAAGGCCCATTCTGCACTTTTATGAAGAACGATGACGAAGGCGGTTCCCCTGCGCAACCCGCGCCGGGCAAGGTTTGATGCCAAACGCTCTGATACGTCCTCTAGGCGCGCGTATGTCCAGCGCAGATATCTCTGGTCGTCGATTGCTCGGAACTTCTCTGAAGGAAGCAAATTGCAAGGTTGATGGCATGATATGAGAGCAACCTGGTCTGGGTTTCGGTGTGCGGACTGGGTGAGGATCTGGTAAAGAGTTCGAGTGGGAATGGGAATGTGTTGCCCACGATCTTCAGCGATCAAAGAAGCTTCTAAAGCGTCGGAGCTTATTGCTTTACCTTTGCTCCTCAAAGTCGCACTATTCGATATCTTAGACATGATTCGTGTATTATCCTGTTTATAACAATACAACATACAATCTTGGACACACATACATGACACGGTCGGCACTTAAAAGACTTGCGCGATTTATCAGTAATCACACGCAGTATTTGGACTGTTTATTCGGGGTTGGTAGGTGGGCCGGAATATTATATTTCCGAGCTTCTCATCCTATGTTGATCTGAGCCCAAAAACACTTAGATTGCACCCGGTAACGATGGCCATGCAAGGCTCGCCTGCACGAATGCCCTGAACGGCTAGATGCAAGGCGTTCAAACTGCTTGAGCAAGCAGTGTCCAGGGAATGCTGGATCCGTGGAAGTCGTAGAGCCAACTAAGCCGATTCGCAAGCATAGTTGTCCCTGTTCCAATTGCCTTGTACTTCGCCTGTATCTGAGAACCCATGCACGATACGTCTCAGGGGTTTAGTGGAGAAAAAAAAGAGCATCGAAAATTGCCATGTCTTCTCGGAGATAATGTCCGTTTCTAGTATTCATCTACGACAAAGGTTAGTGGTCTCTTATCCGTGATGGCCTTCAGTCTGGTTGTAGAAAATTAGACTTAAACAATCGTGGCGGCCTGGATCTGGGTGATAGAAGGTGTCGATATTCCATCGGTCTTTCGGGACCTCGGTCACTGCAGACCTTCCATGAAGAAGCACTTGCCAGAACGTTTCGGGACTTGTAGCATCCTTAAGGAACTTGAGGGCAATGCCAACGATTGCGACTGACTCCACCGCTTCATGTCCCATGGTGTCAATCTGCAGATTAGGTTGGTTGCGTTTTTCACTGTCAAGTTTAAACGAACATGGAGCCAACTTAGTTATATCTGACAGCTTATTAGGCTCGGACGGGGGAGCTTCTTCGGTACGAGAGCAAGAGACAATGGGTATGATGTAAATCTCCCGTGTTTGGCTGGAGAAAGTCTAATCAGGCTGGTTAACGATCAATATCTGAATTGCTGATACAGAACAGCGAAGATCGGTGATACTGCCGGGCGGCTTGTATTCCCTCTGCTCCCTATCCCATCAGGCTACAATATGCAAAGTGTATGGTAGTTTTCCTGGTGTATTGAAACACGGCGCATGCATCAAACGCTGCTCGTCTGTTGGTCCTTCACCGTTATGTGTGTCAAGGCCAGTGGGCAAAGGTTAGTGGCGGTCTATTAGAGTCCGAGGAGATATCCTTTTGCTGCAACACTGATTGATGACGCTCTTTACCCGAGGAGTAGTATAGGGGAGCCGATGAAGACAAAAGAAATCCTCTTGATCGCTCTATCTGCAGGAGATATACCGGATTGACTGCGAGAGCGTGGCAGAGAGAGTGGGTGAAGGGAAAGAGGATCAAGAAGATAGTTAATTTAAAGGGAGCAATTGAGGGTAAAGATAACGCGCTAGGAGTAACGGCAGCTTTGGCAAAGTCTGGACTAACCCGGCGGCTTCAGCGGCCCTTGAGGACGCAGCTCTAGGTCCTCAGAGGTTTTCTGATCGTCAATATATGACTTGAAGTTGATGTCAACCTGCCGGAGCCGAGACTCATAAGCATTCTCAGATCTACTATGGTTGGGCAGACAACGAGCATCTCACGCACGCAGTCGGTAGCCCAAAGTCATTAGCCCGCGACTGGAACGATATGTCTATATCCTATGAACGAGATCCAGGTCCAACGAATAGTTGAGATGGTGTAGACACATAGAAGGTACCGTTTTATTTGGGGGGGTTTCCTAAGGCCCCCAAGAACCGGATCTCTTACCGTCAGTTGGTACGTAGAGATTGAATATGGTAACGTTTGAAAAAGAAAGCATGCATAATAAAACACAACTTCCTACCATATCTGATGTGAACACTATAGCCCAAACGCGCTCTTACCGCTATTTTTTCTCATCTATGAACTGCAGGTGACACACCAATTACCGACGATAACTTGATACCGCAACAGAGAGAAATGATGTTCTGGCTTCGGAAACCTGCATCCGCAGCAAACAATAACACATCATCATACCTCCCATCTCTGCTTGGGAACTCCTGTTTTCCGAAATAGCAGGTCCCTGGGATCCCTTTGGAGGGAGGGGAATGTTGAAGAATTCCGACTTGGCACTAGCTGCCATAGGGCTGGTAGAATTAGGTAAAGGTAGGATCGACGCAGCCGACCTAAACCCTAACCTAAAATGCCGTCTTAGACTCGATGGACTAGGCCTACTGGCTGGTCCTCCACCACAGCGACATCATCGCAACTGCCCCGCAATGCTCACTCCGCCTCCAGAAGAGAATACAGCAGCCCCCACAACCTCTGACGCCAATATCGGCATTTCGCCTTTTAAGTACCTTTCCCCAAACCCTACAGGGACTCGGTCTTACTGACAGACAAGCAGCGTTGTCAGCACCTATAATAACATTCTCTCAACCGATCCTTTAATAACAAAGCCTGTCGCCGCTATCGAATCCTTAATATCCCTTCTTTCCGCATCACCGCCCTCGACGATCTCAGAAACCCTCTCTCTCCTTGAATCTGCTACCTCTGAGCTAAAAGCATCCGTTCCGAATTCAATCGCCCTCTCTGCTGGCACCGATCTATTTCAACGATATCTAATATCCACCTTACAGCAAGGTTCTGCGCAATACGCGAAGGGTAAAGGCAAGAGGGATTCGTCGAGTAGTGATGGCGAGTTTAGGGCAATAAGAGCGCATCTGCTGGCAAATGGCCGGTTGTTTGTACAGAGGGCGAAGGAATCAAGGGGACAGATTGCAAAGGTCGCACGGAATTTCGTACGCGATGGGTGTACAGTGCTCACGTGTGGGAGGAGCAGGGTCGTTGCTGCGGTTTTGAGTGCGGCTGCGGAGAATGGGGTGAAATTTCGGGTTGTCTTTGCACAGGATACCAACGATGCGCTATACAAGGGCTCCAGGGACGTTATTCCGGAGTTGCGACAGAAGGACATACCCGTTGCTACGATACCATTTGCCGCGCTGGCTGCCTCACTACTGTCTGTCACATTTGCACTTGTGGGGGCTGAGAGCGTTGTGGAGAATGGAGGGATCATCTCTGGCATGGGAACGAATCAGATGGGAATGTTAGCAAAGAGTGTTGGGAAGCCAATGTATGTGGTCGCCGAAAGCCATAAATTCGTCAGGGTCTATGCTTTAAGTGGAGATGATCTGCCACTTGGACAGAACGTGCTTGACTTCCGGACCCAAAGCGAAGAAGGAGAGAAGGACCATGAGGAAGGGAAAAGGAAAGCTGAAGCTGAGGCGGTAGACTTCACACCGCCTGAGCTGATCACAGCTTTAGTGACGGAGAATGGTGTGCTGACTCCAAGTGCTGTGAGTGAGGAGTTGATCAAGATATGGTATTGAAGTAGACGACATCTGAGATCGATACTGTCTAGCTAAAGTGGAGGCTGTGCGGAATTATATATTCTCTGATTATCCTCAAATAGAAGATGTCCGGACTCCGGAGGGATTACCGCTACTGGGCCGGAGCGGGTATAGGCGCGTTGAGCGAATGACGTCGCGGCTTTCCCCGAGGTATTTGTTTCTTCTCCAACCACAGTACTTGGCGTACACTTTCTTCTTCTAGCACTTCGAACACTAAGAATAGAACCCTCACATCCCCATTATATTCAAACATGTCCCTCCTCACCAGAATCGCTCTACGCTCAAGAGCTTCTCCAGTCCGCCTAACACCCATCAGCACCCGTCCCTTCCACATAACCAGCGCTCGAGCAAGCCTAAGCGAGTCGGACCATAGTGAGCGTTCGTCCTAGTCTTTTTCCCTAAGACTTCCATGCATTCATCATCCCGCAACCTGTCGAGAGACAGGTACTGATTCCTCAATAAACCATAGACGAGAACGCCGACGACCGCAAGGCCCAGATCGATCACCACAAGCATGATCAATTGAACAAGGCAAAGGAGGGCAAGAACCATTGGAAGAGGGAGCTGGGTAGTAACTCCGAATCTGCCGTACGTTGTTTCCCTGATGACCCCTTTTTGATGTGATGGGAACGAGGATGACGGCGTGGATGGAGCAAGAGAAGAGGATGCTGACGGGTTTGGGGAATGGCAGATTAAGGCGGATAGGGAGGAGGTTACGGATGCGGAACATGATATTGAGAGTTTGCAGAAGGAGACGAGTCAGGCTATGGCGGATGATCATGAGCACGCGAAGAAGTGAAGAGATGGGGCCGTGGGCTTCGGATCGTATGGGATTGGGACTTCATGATTGAGATCTTTCAGAGATGAATGTTGTCTAGGGGTCAAAGTCGTGGGAGCCTAGCGGCAGATTTTTTGCAGTGACAGCGACTATTTTTGATAAACTGCGTTTGATGGGTGTACAAAATCTAATTCTATTACGGACGGGCAGTTGGATACATTGCTGCTCTGAGACCCCTCGATACATGCACAAAAACGCCGAAGCCCCGGCTCCCATTTTTGAACAATCCCTTCGTCACACCCTCTGCCAACTCCTCCCAAAGCAGCCGCCAGCCATGCAGCGCCAAAGATAATATACAGAATGACCCCTTCGCTAGCTCTTCAGAATGATTATCAACAGAACAAGCACAACGATTAGTATTATGATGATTGTCAGTTGCTTATTGTCCTTTGCCCTTCTTGCCACGTTTCCCAGTTGTCGCCTCGCCCCGTCCAGTCTCGATTGATGCCGGTCCATGATCTGTTCTGAGTCGTCAAGCATACCGATCTGATCTTCCAATTCATTGCCAATCTGTATGCTGAGATCTCTCTGCCGACCAATGCTTTCTCCCAGCCTGTCCAAATCTTCGTCCTGCCTTCGCAGCACCTGGGAGTGATATTGGTGTATCTGTTGGTTATCCAATTGACTCTGATCGGGCGGTCCTTCTCGCTCTGGCTCATCCCTGTAGGGAAATAGCGCCGCTCTGTTGGCCTCTTCCTGTGGATCTGTCGGTGCGTCGGTGAATCTGACGGACTTATCTGGCCTGGAGGAGTCGGTTGCAGAGCGTTTGAGGAAAGAGGACGAAGAGGGATTCCGCGGTCGAATTTTCTTCGCTGCGGCAAAATCGGACGAGAGAGCTGGATCGTTGGGTTGGGAGACGGATGGGTTAGAGGTGGTAGGGAAGCCGCGAAACTGGGATGCCAGGTCGTCGAATTGTTTACGGAGGTCGGCAGCACTTAGGGATGTCAGTGATGTCAGTTATCGATTATCTCCACTAAAGTTGATCGGACGTACGAGTCATCATTTCCCTCTGCTTTCTCCAATGCCTCGACGCCTTCGCGCATCTGGTCCAATGATCTTGAAATATGTCCATCTTGGGAACTGGGCTCGAGATTTAGGGAGATGGCCCGCTGCCGTTCAAGTAATGATAGCTTGATATGATCAGCGAGTAGATACAATTGCGATGGGTTTGCCATGATAGGTCAATCGAGATAGCGATCATGAATGAGGTTGAAAGCAGTTAGGCTGCCGCCAAATGTGAAATGCTTAGACTCGATCTTAGCGCTGGCGGCGGAACCCGGTCGGCAAGCGTCCGAGGGGCCCGATTCCCTCCTTGCTTTAACCTTGAAACATTCCTCTTCTGTTCATGGAGTGGCCTTAAAGGTCGCGAGGAGCCCTGTTCTTCGAGGTTCATACCTATCAATCATGTCGAGAACACCCCCCTACGTATCATCTTCCTGGAGTTCTCCCCAACCTTCGAGACATCAGAGACCCCAGCTCAATCCTGTCGATCTGAGGGCTTTGGAGTATGTCAGTCCCTACGACCACAATCTCATGTGCGCAATTTGTTACTGTCCATTCGTCAATGCAGTCAGGCTACCCTGTGAGCATGTTTTCTGCCAACGTTGTGTTAACGATACCATCGCAACAACCCGTAATGGGTGGTCATCAGCGAAATGCCCGTCCTGCCGCAGGGCCATACATACAAGTGAGATCACTTCGATGCCGAGAATCTTGGATCGTATACTTGACGAACTGATGGTCAAATGCCCGTTGAAAGACGAGGGATGTAACAAACATGTTCAGAGATGCGAAGTGCAGCAGCATGTTAATAAGAAGTGTGCATATTCTGAAGTGGAATGTCCCGCGGAAAATTGTATGCTTATGATACAACGGAAAGACGCGGTTAAACAGCGATGCCTACACAGTATGCTGGAATGTGGGGACTGCACTGAATCTCTCATGGAACGAGACCTGGAGTCTCATCGCACCATGTACTGCGAAGCTGGTCGAACGTCATGCCTCGATTGCAAGGCTCGAGTACTACTTCGTGACATCGAGCAACACGCCAAAAGCTGTCCGGACGCTGTCTTCCCATGCACAGCAGCAGAGTATGGCTGCGACTTCGTTGCCCGACGCGCCGTTCTGGACCAACATTCCGGGACCTGCGCATTGGCAAAGCTTGTGCCGTTCCTGCAAAGACAAAGTGAGCGCCTCAGCGCCCACGAAGCTGCCTTAAAGACCCTTCGTCACAGGAACTCAATTCTGGAAACGTCATTCTCAAGCTTTCAAGAAACTCTTAGCCCGTCTACTGACATCGTCGATACTTCTTCGTCTTCCGCCTCGGCCTGCGATACCGGCCCATTTGATTCTACAGCCCATCACCTCTTATGTCTCCAAGAATCCCTTCGCGAAGAAGTCGGCCGAGTGTCGGCCGCTCTGTCTGAACTCGATGCTCGAACAACGATGACTGTCATGAACGAGAGTCTGCGTGTCAAAGAAAACATTTCACACATGGATGCGGCGATTGGGAGTATGCGTTTGCAGCTGCATTGGCTTGTGAGTGCGAGGCTGCAGAATCAGACAAGAGCGGCTACGAGAAGGGACCATACCGGAGAAGCTCCTGACGCTGGTGCTCTGTCAACGCCAGAAGGTCCAAGTGGAGGTGCCGAATTACCCATTCGGAGGCTGAGTGACTCAACGCGGCAAGATACCAAGCTTTGAGAGTTGGGCTTGCCATGTAGAGAATTGACTTTCCGTCATCCCTACACTAGATGCAAATGCTCGAATATCTCTATGATACTACTATTAATAAAAATAATGCATGCACGCACCTCCAATTTGGGCAATGATTGCTTCGAAGTCAAGCTTTACTGTAGATAATGTTATTTTGTTGGTTACCGGCCGACTGACGACCCGTCCTCGCAGCTTGGTCAACCGTCTAACCTCTAGCCTAACTTGATATCTCGGGCTTGTTTTGGTGACATTTCACGACGTACTATCCACATGGCCTCGTGGGCGATACACCCAGATGCCGTTTCAGAGTCTGGCCGTTCTTCTACTGTCGGAAAAACAGTCTGGGGCGAGTAAAATCGAAAGCTCAGGAACCAGGTGTGGAGCTTCGATAATTTCGACAGTTGAATGTCGATGTTGTTCACACCCTCGCAAACAAGAATGCAGCATGAAGATGGCTTGCGAAATGGGGAGGAAAGGTCCTGAAATCATAAGAATGGGCCAATCCTCCCAGTTCCAAATATCGAGTTATATTATCGCCGTCTTACCCTTCTATGACACCCTCGACAAGTCCCATCCCTAATTCCATTACAATTACCCCAAATTTCTTGCCTCATCATGAACGTATCGATTAAACCCAACGTCGTAGACTACCTAACAGTAGCAGCGGACCAAGCACATGGCAATTACGGAAACCTGAGACTCTTATTATTGAATGCGACGCTAGGGGTAGTAGTCATATACCCAAGTATTACGAATGTTTCTGTTATTAGCCCAGCAGTTGGTGATCTATTCGCTAAAGATGTATTCAGTATCTCGCAAGCGTGTGCATATCCTATGAGTGGTAAGAGAGATGAGTTTTGGATTTTATACTTTGATGTGACCGCTGACAGCTACATTGCAGGTCAATATGGCTTCTTCAAAGATGTATGGAAGGCCATCTGTGTGATGTTCCAAGAATTCAAATACTGGCTTGTTGAGGGCTCACTCCATGAGCCATTGAAACTATCAAAGGTATCTGATGAAAATGGTGGCACCAAACATCCTGCCGAAGGACTTCATCGGTCGTTCAAAAAAGTTCGGTTAAGCATCCCTTGCGATAAATGCAGGAACCCAGCGAGGTCGATCAAGCATCAGTGCACCGATTGTGATCAAGACTATCGCATGAACTGTTAACCTCGGACGTAAAAGCAAAGCGCATACCTCGAAGATACCGGCGAGCAGCTTCCCTAACGCCTCTCCAAAGCAAACGCCAACCGGGTATCTGCGTCTTGAGCCTATTGAAGAAGATGATTTCTCCTTTTCACGGAACATTTCCCAGTGGCTCTCTTAACTTGTGCTGTGTCTTGTTTCTTGGGCTTTTTGGGACTCTGTAGTGGGAAAGAAGGCACTCTTACTTTAGGCTAACGACATGTAGAGGCATGGATATCACGGAGTATTAATGTTTATGCATTCACCCGCTCCTCTATCGGCCCAGCCTCTCAGACGTGGTTCACAAAGCTCCTTCGCGCTAACTCGTGCTCCAACTGCTAAGGTACGAACAATATTTCAGCCACCGACAGCTTGCTCACTGTCCCACAAAATGCAGTCTTTAATGGGTGTAGACTATTATCAAAGTCATTTATTCACCCAAATCTAAAAATCTTTCCACAAACAGCATATAAATGCCAGCCAGCATAGACGACTAGGAAGTCTTCAAAGGACATCCGTTTTTCTCCAAACTTGGGC
The DNA here is from genome assembly GCA_033085395.1 of Xanthoparmelia taractica. Classification (NCBI taxonomy): domain Eukaryota; kingdom Fungi; phylum Ascomycota; class Lecanoromycetes; order Lecanorales; family Parmeliaceae; genus Xanthoparmelia; species Xanthoparmelia taractica. The sequence continues at coordinate 37,231 of JANQBS010000128.1, forward strand.
ATCTCCTTTGGATCCAGATCGAATCGGGCCCTCAATTGGACCAAATCGCATTGTGAAAGGGCGCCACTCGGCCCTCCGCCGTCATCTGAAGGTCCTGCTCCTGGCGTAGGCTTAGGGAGTAGGGTGCGTGGCATTTTCAGCAGAGATGTCTCTCCAACAGTATGGATAAGGTGTCGGCCTTCAGGAAAGATACCGAGAGAGTGTGCTTGACGTTGACTGTGTCTTGTCAGAGAGCGGATGAAAGAGTGTACTGAGGGCGACTTTCGAGGAGTGTGGAATCAGATGTAAGGATGTACTGAAGATGTCTTCGTGAAAAGTGTGGAAGCAGAGGTAAAGATGTGCTGAAGATGTCTTGTGAGGATTTTGGAAGCAGAGATAAAAAGGAACTGACGAGGTCTGATGAGAAGAAAGACAGAAGATGGAGGGGAGGAGCCGAGTCTTTATACTAACAGACAAGCCTACAGCCTTGCCATCCTCTCTTGGTTGTTACTGGGGTCTTCAGAGCGTCGGGACCTTGAGGCAGAGCCCAGCCAACCAGGTTACCCTGTCTGTCTCGAAGCCGAGGGCAGGCAAGCGGTCGGCTGTGATGCTCCCGACACGCCACCGTCTATAATTTGGGATTGTGGAGTCTCTGACGTTGCAAGAGCGTTTCTCGGAAGTCCAGACGGCGGAGATGCGGTCATGCTATTGGAGACCCCGGAGCATTTCCTGCCCAGAGTGGGTCAGCATGTTTACAATTGCGGGTCTGGAAAGCGTGAGCGGCTGCCGGCGCACAAAAGGCTGCCTCTAGGACTACTTTGGTGTAGGGAGATGGTCTGCTATTGGGCTTGTGGACCACACCATTACGGAGGGTGTCTCCGTCTGGGGCTGCTGATCCAGTGACAGCATTCGTAGGAAAAGACTCCAGAAACCCGGCATACAAAAACCCCGCCTCGCAGGTCTCGAGGCTATTTGTTGAGACAGTCGTGACTGCACCACTGTACACTGTTGGATTCTAGCTTTGGACATTATGACGGGCTCCGTGCATTTCAAGCATGAGCGTCGATATCGCAGACACAGACGGGACGTTGCAGCATTTCTAGAGTCGCTCGACACCAACGGACGCCACCTCAAGTACGTATCGGAACTTGGGGAAATGGTGCGCGGCATAGCCGAAGCATTCGCTCTAAATCGAAATGTTTACAGTTGAGGCAGTTGTGTTTTGGTTTTTTTCTTGTTCCCCTGCCAAGATTTTAGGAAAGGGCGTGAGTCGCTGAAACGGGTCGCACTAGAGACGACGATTCGCTGGCCTCGGACTGGACAGGCGTTTTGGTAACACAAGCGAGCAGCTACCGGAGACATAAGTTCGTTCCAAGCGAGCGGCTTACAACATGGATGGTCCACCTTGGTACACTGCCTCCGCCGGAGATAAGTCCTAAGGACGAATCCCAAACAGATGTAAGCCTTTCCAAATGTTACCGGAGCTAGATTCAGCTTCTGGGCATCCATCTCACCCACGCCATAATATGCATGACACCCGAAGGCAACGGAACTGGAAGCCGAAAGCCATGGGTTGCTGTGGGGCATGGCTCGTTTGCAGTAAGGCAGGCAATGTTTTGGTCCTTAAAAGCTCGGCTTCTCCCCTCCACCTATTACTTTTCTCCTCACCGGATACCTTCAGTACCATCTTTCATCTACTGGTCCACTCTGACTTATCCACAACACTAAGCCCTTCCCCTCAAGCTCAAAGTCAAGGATCTGGGCACTGTTCTTCTTGATAAGCCCGTTCCTTAGAGGCCGACACTTCATCTATTTTATTCGAGAGACGTCTTTGCATAGAGCGCTGGACCCCAATTAGAGGCCAACAATGGAACCGACGGGCGATATGCCAGAGTTGCCAGACTTACAAGACATCCAAATTCCTAATGCCATTAGGCCCGAGGTTCGAAACAAACGTATGACTAACGACGCTATTGTCACCATGTTCGTCAGTCACGTGTATTACATGTACGATGGAAGGCACCTAGCTCGAGAGGACACTTCCAGCCTGATGCGTAGGTATTGGTATACCAATAGTTATATGATGAACCATGACCCATTTGACAAATTCGAAAATCCTGAGGCAGCATTAAGGATCGCACTGCAACCCTTAGGAGACACCAGAAAACAAGCCGTCATAGCGTATGTTGACCATCTGTTCAGGAACCTTCTAAAAGAGGACCCTGAAGTTGAAGCTAGGGCTAGAATTCTTAGTGGATTGTAAGTTTCCAGTATGGATCCTATGAACGAGAATGCCGCTGAATCCTATTCTGGTGCGTCGCAGCCCCGAGAGATTGCCCAAAATAGACCTTAGGGTTAGGAAAGATGCCCTTGTAGTCCGCACGAAGCAACTAGAGCCTTACCAGTATCTCTTTCACTACGCTGCAGTCAATTGGGGCACAGACCGCCAAAACAAGGCTTTGAATGAAGAGCAAGTTACAGGAGTACTCGTCTTCCACTACAAGTTCGATTCTAGGATTACGAAAATAGCGATCAATTATTGTTCCCAAGTTCTGGCCAACCCAAATCATTCGACCCCGAAGAGAGTGGCCCCCATCGCTGAGATCCACAAAGCCTTTTTCAAGGATAAAGTGGTTAAGGAGTTTGAAGAATACGAAAAAAGCAAGTCACAAGGATCATCATCTAAATCTATGCCAGGCCTGTAAGCTGTCCATGTTTTATTCAAAAGGAGGCGTATATGCTTACTGGGTAATCTTCTGAAAGTGATCCTCTTTCAAATGTCACCGAGGCCCTGGAAAACTCCGCACTGCAGGTCCCCTTTGAACCTCGCCTGCAATTCCCCGAAGACCAGGCTCAGGGACCAAGGAGACAAGAGCTGCTCGAGCGAGCAAGGAGAGAGGAGATGAACAAACCCGAGGAGGGACAAAGAAAAGAAAGGCGAAGGAAAAGATCTAAGTCTCCAGATTCAAGGCAGCAATATCGTCCTAAGCCTCCCCCTCCACCACCACCAGCCGCTGGACCAAGCCGTCCTACTCGGTCACTTCCCTACGATCCTACAAGAAGTCAATAGTTGTTGTTGACAGAGATGAGCTCTTCCCAATACCAAGGCCTTCGGACCCACGAAAGCGTCACTGGACATGGAGATTACGGAGAACCTCGGGGGACATGTTGTTGAGAACGCATGCACATTCCTTTCTGATTTTCACCTTGCTTGCGATCTGATTGCTAGGCCCGACTAATGTTGCTTGTCGGGTGCAGCGTGGAGCTTGTGGCATGCGCTGATGGTATTGCTCTTTGCAAACACACACACTCCTTTGATCCTCGCTTGCGATCTGTATTTGGAGCCTGACTAATGTTGCTTGTCGGGCGCAGCGTGGAGCTTCAGCATGCGTTGATGAGATTCCTGGACACACTCCTTAACTATTAGCTTGCAATCTGGGTTATACTCCCGACTAATACAATGCCGTTTGACGGATGCAGCTCGAAAGCTTTAATTTGCATTGACGATAACATTTGCGCCAGAATGCGGTCCACAGCTACCAGTCATAGATGGATGTACAAGCACATGAGCAGCACCCGTACAACATCCTTTAGGTACATCACCCAAATAGATGAAGTCAATGCTCTGACAAGGTTAATTTGCAAGGCGTCCTCTCCTCGAAGGTAAGATTCCGAGTGAACAAGACAGTCGTATCTTTCATTGGTGGGTACATGGCAAGTATACCAGTGACAACATGATCTTGGTCCAAGTCATAGCGTTCACATCAGAGGTTCTCGGTGTAATATATTTGGAAAAAGACGTTCCGGCAGTACCGCTTGACCAACAGCTTACTATTAAGAGATCACTTCTGTTTCGGCCATATCGCCTAGTTACTCACTCGCTGCATTGCTCATACTTGGTCTCAAGCAAGCTAGTGGGCGCCTGTTTACATGCATTTGGCCTCAAAATTGTCCGGCCCAAGTCGCGTGTTACATAAACCACCACGTCAATCCAGATATGATGCCTTTACAGCTCTTCCCTATCTTCCTCCAAGCACCACAAGTCGAGTCGAAAATCAAACTGTTGCATGAGCAAAGCAACTCTGTATCATCCCAAAGTGACGACGTACCCACCACAATCATGCTGGATACCGGAACATCCACCGCTATTGATCTTTTGACCACGCTCGGCCCGCGCGCGGCCGCGAAAAAATCTTAACAGAGCGCCCATTTGTTGGTTTCGATTCAAACGAAGGCTCCAATTGAATAAAGGAGCGCCTATCATTTGGCCCAAACGCGTCGAGGGCAAAATCTGTAATGATAGGCGGTGGTCCTAGTTCTCCCTCTGCACAAGATTATATTGCATGAGAACTTGAAACGAAACGTTTGATCTGAAAATCGGGCAATACCGTCTGAGATAGGGGGTTCTTTGCTAGGCACACAATTACAGCTAGTGTAACCGTTTGAGGTAATTTAGCCGCATTGGCCGCTATAAGCGCGAGCAGCATACTCAAATTCTGACGTCTGAATATAGGGTGTAATACACGTACACCCAGCTCCCTGACCACTAGCTACGTCTGCAGTACAACTTCCGGTACGGGAAGTGTCATATCTGACGTGCTGTGTATCCGAAGTGCTTCGAAGACCGAGGCTGTTGCTACCTACACATTGCGTCGCTCGTGAATGGGATTCTGCCCTTGGGGGTTCTCTTCTACCCACACTCGCTCCTACACTCTCTCAGTACATTGGATCCTGGACACACTAGCTCTCCACATTTGATGGTAATTTGCATGAGTAAAGGGTTAGACGTTGGTGTTGATTCGGAGACTGCGCCCAGCAAAATCTGCCTGAAGACAGCAAGGTCCGGATCCGAGGAGGTTTTTACGTCCTCTAATGATTTGCTTAAGTATTCAGCATCTTCCGCTTCACCATATACCTTATCTAGGGGAAGGTCAATTCGTAATTGCTCTTTGTTGGAACATTACTGTTGTTGGGTAAAGCCCTTCACGTCTCTCTGATTATCAGTACCAGCGTCACTCAATGCACTTCTTGATGAGCTCTACCCGAACATCTTCAGAGCAGTCTAACCATCAGGCACTTTGATTCACATCCAAGCGGACATCCTGAATCATACCAAGGTGACCACTCGCTCTTCTTGCTCCGCAGCCTCTTTGAACCAGCCGAAAGGGTCAATACCTTCGCGGGTCGCATTGTCATTCCAAGTACCAATACGCTCATATGTACCTTCACGGGCTTGCACCGGAACCAATACCAAGCCCTTCAGCATACACGATCGGGGTGAGCGATGGTCGCACTGGAGGATAGGCAAAAGTACGTTGTTCCTCGGTGACCATTGAACGACATCATCGATTTGGCAATTTATCCAAGACTTTGTAGGATCACCATCACGGGATCTCGCTATTTGGACGACCTTGCCCCCGGGGAAGTATGAAAGCTCAAGTGTTCAGTGCTAAGCAAGCGTCCGCGTAATTTGATGTAACCATCAGTCACCTGTCCTGTTGCGTCCTCGCCTAACGACATAGTCTTCGCTTCTAAAACTTGGCACAGCTCGACCCATCTCTCTTCTTCAAGATCGACTTCTAGGAAAAGTTCAATTGTGCCTTCAACGGAAGCCCAAGACCAGGTTGGGGCACGGTATGTCTTTGGTCTGTACGTAGTCTCACCGTTCGCTTGGAGGCCGTTGCGAGTTGTCCACATTAGCCCAGACGGTAGCTGTTTCCGCCAGAGACCTGCAAGATAATCATCATCGCGGAGCGATTTGTAAATGTTGGCGAGGCCTTGGATTGCGATGAGTTTGTCCTGCTCCTCCGTTAAGGTGCAGGTAGTATAACTTTCGACCATTGCCCGCCAACTAGAAGAAAACGTATCTCTTCGATTGGCAGTGTGCGTATGTGAATGGACCAGGCTGTTGTTCCAGGGCTGAGATATCCGGCATTGGGTTGGAAGGTTTCCAGCGAGGTCAGCTATAGCCTCCCAGGAAGGAAATGCCTCGCAAGCTTTGAGTCTCGTACACTCCCAGAAAACCTGGTTGGAATGGAAAGAGATCTGACGTGGCGCAAGCCAGCGCTCTTGACAGACCCAGCCACGCGAATACAGCGGGCTACCCTTTCGTTTATCTGACTTCGCGTTGACATAGTCTTGGGCAACGCAGACGGTTGATCTATGTGACAGGCTCGAGGTTTGCATCTCATCAAGAGTAAAGATGCCAAGTCGTTGCGGATCTCTCAGGAAGAATAAACCTCCATCACAGTTCCTGGCCGCTTCTGCCATAATGTTGCACGCGGAATACCTATAGACTTTGTCCATAAGGCGCGATTCTCGCCGCCAGTCCTCCATAGAATCCTGAATGATGCACAATGAATCGATCCACAAATAGCTTACGCCTAAACTACGCGCAACTTGGATGGCATCTTTGAAGGTACGCGGCAAAGCTTCGATTGGGATGCGGTTTCTCATCGAATCCAGATTGGCATTAGTGAGCTTTGGAGGCCTCGGCCCGTCTTGCTCGCCCCAGCAATGACTTAAAGTCATGTATGAAATCGGAGGTACTTCATCGGAAAGTTGTAGAAAGCACTCATGTTGTGCATCTGATTGGTCAACATTGATCAAACGACTGGGTATCCAATTGGTATTCCCAGAAGCCGGCGTGACTCTAACTGGAGAACAGTTAGGATGACCTTCTACGCAATTGCCATACCAACGCTTAATTTGAGCAATAGTGTCCGGTGATCCCGTGCTGTCGCTCAACTCATGGATGGCACATCCTTCACATGTAGCGCATGCGGATGTGTGCCACCAATCTGTTGTGGCATCATACGTTAGCTTCCAATCAGAACCTAATCTGGAACACGGATTTTGAAGCTTTTCGCTTTATTGACATACCAAGATGCGGATGAAGCTCGAGAACGATGGGACGATTGTCTGCGTCTCCAAATTGGAAGAGTACGGTCGCAGCTTCATTCTTGGTGAGTTTTTCAACGCGGTACAGAGAAAACGTCCTTCGGTAACGCAACCACAATGCAAAAGACCTAGCGTTGCGCCAGAAATCCAGCCACCAAAACCGCATTCCTGGCTTGGCCTGCATGTGCATGAACCCGCGCATCGGTTGCTGGATCACCGAAACAAAGGCTGAGATGCGACGCTTCTCACTCTGGTCAAACTGCGCCCAATGCTCGCACAGGACAATGCATATCTGGCAGCCCCCGTCTGCGGCTGCCTGCATATCTTCTGGCGAGGAATGATGGCGCCTCATGTTGTTGATGCTGAAGTAATCCAGCATCCCGTACCATCTTACGGCGTCAAAGGCCGCCTGGGTGCCGATGATGGGAGTGTGCTGTGGTCGGTTCCAGATTTTGAACATGCCTTGACAGGCATCGCAGAGAACCGTGTCGGGACTCGGATGCAATTGAGTCTCGACATTTTTGAGCAATCTCTGGAATAGGTGGTATACCATTCTTCGTAATTGGTTTCTTAGAGATTCGTTTTTCCCTAAATAACCATGCACAGTCTCTTCAAACAGAGAATCTCCACCTTTCATTGACAGCAGAAGAAAACAGGATCCGCCGCAACTGCCCCGAATGTAGCTTCAAACACACGTATCTAACCGCGACCATGCTCACGAAACCCTCCTTTTGCATGCAAAAAAAAACCAAGGTCGATAATGGAGCAACTACTTTGGGCCCTCCCATCAAGCAAGATGATAGGAGAGCCTGAAAAAAGAGGACATGATGCTCTGAAACATCTAAGCCCCAATCCTTCGAGCCAAGAAGCGGTTCGGCGCATCCTCGGCAACATCGTGCCATGGCGCGCATCGCTGGGTCAACCTTTCATTGTTGTCGACCAACGGCCTTTGTGAAAAGTACAAGAGATTATATGTAAGTCAAGTCTGAAGACGGCTGACTGAATGTGGAATTACTTGGACATCAATGAGAGTCCCATACTTTGAGTGTTTACAGCGGCGTAGGTCATTCGTTTTCCGTGGCCACTTTCATTGTCTATTACCCACACTCGGACAGAAAAGATTTCGAAGGAGAAATGACCGAAGTGCAGAGGTTAGCGCAAAAATTATCTGCCGTCTCCAGCCTGAGGTCGTGCTTTACAATGTGTCCAGGCGTCTAAGCAAAAAGAGGGAATGACGCGCTATAATTTACGACTTCTACTGTCTGAGTGGTAAAATAAACTGATTTCTGATTGTTGTACTGCGCCAGTTGATAGGCAAGCGGAGGGAAGGTGAGAGAAGGCGAGAGAGAGCATTGCCTCTTACAATTAGGCGCGTGTTCTTTCGTATTTTGCTGTTGACGTTGGCTGAGGTATAGGAGCAGTGGGTGAGTGGGACGGATTGAGAGGGTTCGCAGGCACCATTATGCCTTAGAACTCCTAGCATATGATGATTTTCAATAGAAAAGGTCTGGTATCTTGAAACTGCAAACACAGAAAGAACAGCCCGCAAGGCCAGAGACATCCGACCGCACAAGAACGCCTCCAGTCGTAGCATTGCAGCACATTTACATTTGCTCAAAAACTCCGATTTCTGTCTCCCAATCACATCAGATGTTCAATCTCGTTCATGTAGAGCTTGACATGCGAGTCCATCTTCAGATACTGGTCGTGAGCCGCGTGGATCTCATCTTCGATATTGTCCTTTAGGTCGGCCATCTGGCATTATTAAATTAGTAAGAGACCCTCAAGAACACCAGAATTCCCAACGAACCTTCTTCTCCGTCTGCTCGATCCTGACTCTCCTCTTCTCCATCTCCCGTCCCTTATCCGCCCTCTCCTCCGTCAACTTCCTATGCACGTCCCTCAGCTCCTCCATCTTCTCCTTCGCCGCCTGCGCCTTTTCCCGGCTCCCGTTCCTCACCGTTTCCGTGCGCTCCAGCCATCTCTTCAGGTGCCGTTGCAGCACTGCTTCCGTCCGCTCGACTTCTCGCACATTGTTGCCGCGCTCCGAAAGGGCGTCGCGGCGCTTCGCAGCCTTGAGGTTCTCTTCGTCCTCTTTGTGTAGCTCGTTTGAGATTTCTTCGAGGATCTTGGAGCACGAGATGACGTCGTTGGCTACGACGCCGAATGTGTCGGTGCTGGTCTGGAGGGCTCTTGTTCGCTTTTCTAGCGAGTCGATTTGCGATCTGTCACGTCCTAGATTCTCGGATAGCTCCGTCAGGTTCGCTTGTAGGGTAGCCGGCGATTGTAACACGTATGGTCGTAGCTTCTCAGACTCTTGCCTTACGCTGAGACACTTTTCCGTCTTCTCCTCCAGCACACCGGTCAACCTGCCTTTCTCGCCTCGTACTCTTTCCAATCGCTCCGCCACTCGCTCCTGACCCTTTTTGAGTTCTAATAACCGCTGTTTCAGCTCATCATTGCGCTTCGTCTTCTCCTTTACTTGTTGATCCATTGATTTGCGCTCCCGCCTCATCTCGTCCAGTCGTGAATCCATGTCTTGATTCTCGAGGTAGAGCGTCTCAATGCGGGACTTTGTTCTTTCGGCTTTGTTGAAGTGCTCATCAATAGTAGCGGTCTGCGACTCTCGAAAACGGACGAAGTTGATGACGTAGGAGAAGATTTTGACGAGGCGGTCGTGTGTAGGTCTGAGGAGGTCGTTGAAGGAGAAATCCGTGATACCGCACTGCAAGCTTGTCAGCCTCGCTCCACATGCAGTATTCAGTTTGCAGTCCTACTTCAACGAGCAGTTTCCGCAACGACACGTAGAAGCCCATCAAATTCCTCGTATCCGGCGGCACAATCTCCAAATGTTCCCCACATACATCCTCCGCAGCAGCACGCATCGCTGGCTCCACGGTCTCCCGCGTCGCATTCATGAGCAATTCCGCAAACCATTCGAAGATCTTCTGAATCTGCTGCGGGTTGGGCTTCTGCAGGTCCTCTTGCGAGAATTGAACGCCGATGTCGCTGATACATCCTGCAATTTCTCGATCGGCCTGAAAAGAAGTAAACATTTAGCGATTGAAGCAAGGTAACAGAGGCAATTGCGACGTACCAGGCGTAGGAGAGCGTCAGAATCATTTTGTTGTTGCTTCCCTCGACCGCCGTTTAGCTGGCTTTGGGAGCGGAATTGCTGGCTCATTCGGGCGCTGTTGTAGTCCATTCGAGGTCTGTGAATGATTTGCGATATTGACTTGTGGTGGAAGTACAGCTCTCGCAGGTACAAGGTTGGTGGTTTCGGTGTTCTGCGTTTGCGCCAAATGTAAACAAAGACCCTGGTCCGACGTAGCAGGGGTCTCTAGCGCCAAAGCTTAAAATATCAGGTGTAATCTAACCAATTTCAACAACATATCGACCTTTATGAATACCATATGAGCGTCTGCTGCACTTTTATTGTCTGTATCTAATTCAATGTCTATGAGGATAAACGAGAAAACGAAGAAAGACGCAATGTCTGTACTGCAACCTGGCTCAGCATATATGAAGGCAGCTTTCTCGGCAAACGAACAACATCTTTGCCAACCTCTCAGATTTCGAGACACATCCGTCCTCATCTCAATTACCCTTCACCATGGCTAGAACGCCCTAAATCTCCTCTGTCCTCCTTGACCACTTTCCAAGCCACAAATCTTCTTCCCCTTCTGTATAACAACACCTCCCTCGACGCTGACATTGATATCATAAAACCCCCACGTTGTGTATGTCAGCTTGGACCAAACGAGAACTTGTCGTACGCCTAGATGACAGGGCCGAGTCGAGAATATGAGGAGGCAGAGAGAGGGGAATGAGCGTGGGAAATGCCGCTTCGTCATCCGATTCATGGATGTGCCATGATTCATCTATATTCCTACCCATCCATCCACCATCCACCATTGCATCTGCGCTACAAGTTGAAAGATATCGCAATTCATCCTTGTTCGCTTTGGATGCGTGAAACCAGGCCTTACTCTAGAGCTAGCCAATTGCCTGCGCCATTTGCCATGAACGACAGCACAACAGCAAAATAAATAAATAAATAACTATTAACCCAAAATACAATCAATCATACTCGCTCCCTCCACAAAAGCCATCCATGATCCATACACCTATCCCGAGAATCCCAAATACCTGACCCCTTTTCCCCCTACCAATATCTCATCCCAAAAACCCCAGCTAGCCCTCAGTAGTAGAACAATGAAAAAGTGAATCAATGAATAGATGCATAACAGCTCCATCAGTATTATAACCAAATCCATAACCGTGTTTCATCTATCCATAAACATACATATATACGTAGATATCATCAAACGACCAACCGAGCGAGCGCTCCAAGGGCACATACACGGAAACAGAATGACGAGAAAGAAGAAGGCGAAACAGGCCAGGATGCGATTTATGTGGATGATAGCTTGCATCATCGCATCACATCGCATCACATCGTCGTCGTATAAGCACGGGGTTGAATACTATATATATCTGTTTGAGAGAGAGAGAGAGAGAGTATACATATACGAAACATGGGGAATTACGTTGTTCGGGTGGCAAACCGCTTACTTCATTCGACCCCGCAAAAAAAAAAAAAAAACCACGTACCTATCACTCAACCCTATCAACATAAAAAGCATAATAAGTTAAAAGGCAATAAGAAAAATTGGAGGAAAGGATTATCAAAAACCGAAATGAAGATGAAAAACAAAAAGGTCTTGCCCAGATTCGAACTGGGGTTGCCGGAACATTTTGCATGATGAAATCAAAATCCGGAGTGATAACCACTACACTACAAAACCCTGGTTTCTGCCAGGCTTTGACAAGGGGTTGTGAGCTTATTGTGGTATATGATTTACAAATTTTTTATGCTTGGTCTTGGACATGCATTTTGATTCACTCGTTCGTATGATGGTATCTTACTTCTTGCTTCAATTTTGAATTTATAAGGGAACTGATGCTAGCAGCGAATAATCATAATCATTCTACGATTCAGCTAGAAACTATTCCCGTCCAAGATCCCGCCACCCCTCCGGTTTCCTCACCTGCCCAAACCGCGTCCACGCGCGCAAATTCCAAACCTCCGCAATCTGAAAATCCGTCAGCCCGTCCCTCTTCATCCCCAAAATATGTCCCCGCAACCACTCCTGCCATCTCTCCAGCGCCTTGCGCCGAGCCAACGAATCATTGCGCGATATGCTACCGACGTCTTCTTTTGTGTCCGGAGCCGCTTGCGTCGCGGCTTTCCACGGCCACCACCACCACCACCACCAAAAAAGGGACCACGGGGTGGGTTCGTAGAGGGGGGACAAGCTTTCTTTCAGCGTGGCGATTTTCTGTACCGATGACGAAGCGGTCTTGCAGCGTGCATTCTCATGTAGCTCTGTGATGATGGCGGGCTCGGAGGCCGCGACGGTGGTTGTTGTTGTGGTGGTGATGTCGGGGAGGGCGATGCGGAAACCATCGTCGTGTAATGCGCACGCACAAGGGACGGCGTCCGGAGCGATATTGTGGAAGCGTTCAGGGTGCTGCCACCCGACCGCTACGCCGCAGTTGTTGGGTAAGTGCAAGCGTTGCGGGTCCGCGAAGCTGAAGTCGAAGACCTTCATCGATATCTGGGTGCATTCGTCGCCCCCAGAACTGGCCGGACCCCAGACGAAGCACTTTTGGTATTGGAAATTTCGTGGATGGGCTTCTTGGTTTTCGGCCGTATGGGGGATTTGAAGGCCACCCAGGGCGATCTCCTGGGTGGATGCGAACCGGTAAAGAGGACTGGACGGATGGGTGCCGCCCATGTGCTGATCCAGGGATGTGATGCGCTTCCCTTGGACTAGGCGGTAAGATCCCGGTATTGCACCTGTACTTATACCTTCTGCGGTAGTAGAGACGCTGTCCGAGCCGTTTTGGCTATATGCTCGGCAAGGCTCATAATACGCTTCTGGGATATCGTAGATGTAAAGCTCGGATATCAGTTTCTCCAAATTTGTCGTCTGCCAAACAATGGCGGCTCGAATGCTCCCATCTTTGATGATGGCAGGGGCGACTGCGATATTTTTGTAAACCGAGTTTGGTCGAGGGCAGGACAGAAGCGCTATGTCTGTGTAGTAGTAGTGAACACTGCTTCCGGAATCGTTTGATTGTAAATTCGACTGCGAGTAGCTGTCGTATTGAGATGACTTTTCCAGAGGGGCAACTCCCATTACAATGTATATATTGCCGGTTGTGGTCTGCTCGGCCAGGAAGCGAGGCTCAGTGTGTTTGCGGAGACCTTCTGAGCAACAAACTTGGTGAAGCTGTGACATTTTAGTACTTCAATGCCAAAAGTCTAGTGGAGGATGAGCGTTGCACTTACACCTCCGTTTGGCGGAAAAGGTGCCAGGATGTTCCAATACAGGTCACCAATTGGCGGACGTTCGGGAAGCCTATCGAGTCCCTGGGTTGCAAATTTGTCGTTTGATAAGCCAGGTACTTTCTCCAAAGACTCCAATGACTTTAACGAGTAAATGGTATCGGAGTTCGAGAAGGCGTCACGGACAGTTACCGAGTAGAACCCCGTAGCATCTCCAATCTCTATCTGCAGTACCCAGGCGTTGAGGGGTCTGATTTCCGTGACACCTGTAATACGCAACGCACCCTGGCCTTCAACGTTGTGGACAGCACCAGCGTACCAGGGCAGTTCCGCCAAATCAAAACGATAGATGACCAAAGTACTCTGCGGTCGATTCGCCTTATCTTGGGCGGAGTCTCGGAGTTGGAAAGTTAGCCACCCATTTTGAGTACCCGTCCTCGAAGCAGCAACAAGCGCGGGGATCGTCTGTGTTGATGATGGCGATGGTATTGTAAAGTCTAGATTTCGCGTTCGGAACTGCGTACGCCAGGCGTCTGGGTGCTGGGAGGTTGAAGGTAGAGCGCTGTCACGGTCCAACTTCTTCAAAAGATCTTGATGGCTACATTTGCCACTGGGCGATCCAACAGATGGTGACCTTTCCTTATTTACGCCGAGCACTGAGGATAACACCCAAGTATTGGACAGAATGTTAGTCCGCCAATCCTTGCAAGTGTGCCTGGCAGCATCGAGCGCTGGAGGTGACAGGTAAGATAGTATCAGATCTGATATTTCTGGAGGCAAGTTGAATATAGAAACACTAGTGCCGATCAGGAGTTTGTCTCCGTGAGCTTCCGCATTACAGTGATGGGCACCGCTTGCGCAGTCACTTTCAGCAGAGTTTCCATTGGCTGAGGCGTTGTTCACTTGACATTGGGCATCGTGCCCAAAGCGGTTAGCATGGCAGGGGCAGGCATCAGGGCAACTATTAGAATGAACGGGTCGGGCATGTATTAGGTCTTCCCGGTCCACTTGACACGGCTCTGAGATATATTCGTCGACCGAGGCGGGAAAGCAAGGGTGAAAGGCGTCCTTTAGAGGAGAGAAAGTGGTGCCAGTCTGGCTTTGGTCTGCAGGGTCGAATAACCTCAGCCTGCTCTGCACCCCGGAAATGCGTACTCCCCGCCGCCGCATTACTGCAAGTCTATCCTTTGAGAAAATAAGAGAAGATCACTTACCAAAAACACTGATAATTCATGTGGGAGTTTTCCATTGGGGACTACGCGGTCGGGTATAAATTCAGCCTAGGCTGCAGCCGTTAAAGCTGAACAAGGCTACAGGCACTGCCTTTCATACGTCTCCTACTCCTACTTCTACCTGTTTCAGCGTGATAGAAGATGAAAATTAGCGCAGCCTTCAAGGACTGCAGGTTGCCGAAGAAGGATGTTTGTTGGCGCAGAATTGGGTACTTCGTAGCTACCTTACCTTTTAGTAGTAGAAGTAAGCTGTAAGTTAATAAGATGCCACGATGGGGTCCCCATTCCCAGGTCCCCAAGTCCCAAGCGGAAGGTGAGTGGGGTCAAGATGCAAGCGAGCCAAGAGGTTTCCAAAAGAGAGAGCCCAGCTGCAGGCAGTCATCACTTTAATTTTGAATCTTGAGGTAAAATTATGGGAAATATTATGGACATCTGAATCGAAGAATAATAAATATGTTGATACCGGGTTTACCTTTACTTCGTAGCTGGGACAAGTTGTAAAAATTGGGATTCGGGTTTGGTGGATATTTGGGGATATTTGGGGCTTGGGGCAATCGGGATTATCTTTTTACTTTTACTTCTAGCCTCCACCAAGCTCCAAGCGACCAGGACTGGTACACGTACCTTACTTTGTACAAAGTACAAAGTAGTCTGGTTGGGAACCCCACTTTTAGCTCAAATGGATGAGAGAAAAAAGGCTCAAAAGGTTGATCGCCCCTATGAAGAACCATGGTCGATCATGGCTGTAAGCAGTAATCACTCAATGTGATAGCGCTAAGTATGTCACCCTAAGAAAGAAAGAAAGAAAGAAAGAAAAGAGTTCGCTTCAAAGTCAATAGAAAACGCTACAATTTGAACCAGTCGTTGATTTTGCACTACTACTTTAGGCAAAACGCTCACGTTTTACGTAGCATGGCAATTGTGGACTCTTCGGCAAAAGCTGCTCAACGTGAACCTTTAAGAAAAGCCATCAGAATTCAGAAGAAACGTGTACTACTGCTTTAAGGCCGAGAGTTTCAACGAGCTATCCCGCGTTGCTGGCACTCTGAAATGCATGCTGACGACACCTCACAGATGGCAGTCTGTGGCAGGCGCCAAGTGTGGGTGCCCGCATGCACCTCGATGAAAGAGGATGGGGAAGCTTGCATAATGCTTGGCACTCCTTTTAGATCGTCGGGTTCATTCCAAGTGGACCGTGTGCGCTTAATCAATGGCCCCAGTAAATGCTGTAAAAGCAGAAAAGTACTTATCATATCTACCTTATGGCGGCTTAACACTCAGTCCCATTAAAGGACATGCGAGTAAACATCTCTACTACTCATGAATACCCAGCCGAATAGGTACCAAGTATATAATAGACTGGGAAAGGGTCAAGAAGAAAAAGAGGAAATGCTTCTTGGCAGGACGGAATACCTTATGCCCGCTCCGTTTGGGGGGGAGGGGGGGGTCCTCTCTCAAGCGTTAGCTAACCTTTGTTCACTTGCAGAATAATGCAGAAATTATGCATGCTTGCCCCTCCCAACTCAGTAGAAGTACAGTAGCGTGAACCAGCCCGAGGGCTTGGATTAGCTTCCCTTTTAGCGCCCTCCGCCAAAATCTATCTCGTCTCAAACATCCCCCGACCCCACGACCCTCTCTGTCGCCAAAACATTACTTCTTTTCTCTCTCTCTTACTTGCTCCATCAACTTCAGCAGTATCACCAGACCTGATCCGTCTCGTCTTCTTTCACAAGCCACCGCCATCACCCCGGCTATTACTTTTCCCGTCAACATACTTGGCACATCCCATCCGTCAAGTACAGGGAGTAAATAAGAACTCCGTCATCGGCGGAATTCAAGATCCTTGACAATCATTACCACTTTTCAATAATCCTTCCGCCTCTTGATTGAACATTGCATTACCAGAGTATCTCACCTTTCAACCGATTACAACTGTCGACGAATATGAGTTCCTCAGGCCAAGCCGGTTCGGGAGGACGTGAGGACAAACCTCGAGGGTTGGCCAAATTCATGAGAAGGGCTAGCTTGGTCTTGAAGAGGGACAAGTCTAAGAGGCAGTCCGTCTCAAGCCCCTCCCAACTTACGCCTGCGAGCGAATCGGCCGTGCCAACACAGCCGAGCTCCAATCCGACCACGAGGTGAGCGGTTCTCTAAACTTGCTCTCACTGAGTTTCAGAAAATCGTCTAACTTGCTGCAGCCCTCCTGCCGGAGCACCAGTAGCTACAAGAACCAAGGCCGATACTACGCCAACTCTATCAGTCCCTGCTGGCATCTCACAGATCATCAAAGAAAACCGGCCCATTCCCGCTGCCAGCAAACCCAAAACCGCCATGACGGCCAAGGAGAGCTATACAATCCAAGAAGAGAAGGCCCGTACTCTCTTTGCCAAATATGGAATGACATTGGAGCCTGGAGAGTGGACTGTACCCGCCACGGCAGGCGTGCCTAGAGTGGAGAAGCAGGTTCGCATGAGGATCCATCGTAACTGCCACCGCTGTCAGACGACATTCGGCCCCGACAGAGTCTGCAGCCATTGTCAGCACACTCGTTGCAAGAAATGTCCTCAATTTCCTGGCTCCAGGTCCAAGGCTTCCAAGGGCAAAAGACCTGCCGTTGGGGGAGTCGCCGCCGATGACGGGCTGGACAAGAAGACTGATGGTCTCACCATGGCACACCGCGCAACTGGGAAAGAGATGACAAGAAGAGCGCCGACGCAGCGTGTGCGTAGGACATGCCATCAGTGCGAGACGGTCTTCCAGGGCAAGGCTACCCAATGCGAGAATTGCAAGCACTTGCGTTGCCCCAAGTGCCCACGTGACCCGTATGTTAACAAGACAATTCCACGCATCGAAATGTCATAGCTAACGCTTTCCAGACCCAAGTCCGATAAATATTCCGCCGGCTATCCAGGCGACACCGAGGAGACTTTTCCCTTGGCCAAAAGAGAACTGAAGAGCATACGAACCCACGTGAGATGGAATTGCGAGAAGTGCGACCGACTGTTCAAGGACACGGAGACAATCTGCGGTAATTGCGGCCACGAGAAGTGTGACGACTGTCCCCGTCAGCCTGCCCAAAAAGCCAAACGAACTCCGGACGAGGATGCTGTCAAGAGTGTGGAAGAGAGAATGAAAAGGCTGGATGTTTCCCCCCAGGCATCGGCTGCTTGACGGGCATGCGATTGACGATATTTTTCTTTACGACTACGGTGCTGTAATATTTGTTGCTTGCCTTCTTTTGACGCTCAACGACACGGGTACGCGCGACTTTGCTTACGATAGCGGCCCAGATTCTCGGTTTACCTTTTGCCCTGGCGCTTCTGCCCTCCACTCCAGCCCTGGGTTGGACTCGCTTCGGCAGCATGACTTGAATTAGTTTTTCATAGCCAGATAGCTATACATAGCTATATTATGACATGTACGAACCCCCTTATCATGAGATAGCGGCCTTGGTCTTTGCATTGTTACTTTACGACTATTCTCCTCTCTTGATTCTCCCTGTGGCGTCGCCACAAGACAAACAGGTCGGTTGTCAGATAATGTCGCGTCGTCTTGCTATGGTGAGAGCCATCAGCCTAGCCTTAAAAGCAGGCTATCAACTCGAGACGGTGTCTACTTCATAGACACACTTTGAGCGTATGTTTTGACTTTCGGATTGCGGGTCGCACGAGGCTCAAGCCACGAAAGCAACAAAAACCATCACTTTGGACTCTGGACCCTTGACCCTTGAACCAGCTCCACAATGTCCTTTTCCAAAGTCAAAAAGATGTGATACATAGTGGGACGACCTTGCACCGATTAGTCAGTATTGCCCTTTCTTTTTTCCCCCCTCCCGTTATTGAGATTGAGAGTTTGGCGGATTTTGAGACGATCTGGGGCCGATATTGGGTGAGACCCCGGGAATCAGACGATTCCCACGCATCTGGCTCATGGCAGCAGGAATCTTCCGGGGATTGCCCCTACCACTTTTACCCTTGGCATTTGGACGATGCGGCTCGGTAGCTACGGGCCGAGGGAGAACGGCTCGCTGGGGGAGACGGGGGGGGAAGATTTATTGTTCCTATTTCATTCATATGTATTCTTCTTGCTATTATTGTCATCTTTCTCATCATCGTCATCATCTTTGAATCATTGTTACGAAAAACACTACTGTATCTTTTAATTTTTCACCATTAAAATACCATTTACTCTAGACCCTTTTGCATTTCAAAAGCTGGGGAACAGTATCCCCCCGTATCAAACTAATCATATGGTAACCTGGGGGGCATGAGAAGCGAGGCTAGCGAGATTGGATATCAGGACTGTTCAATCAAATTTACGTCAGAGAAGCGTGGCACACAATGCATGATAATAATTGCGCCCCGGCTTCGGACATGTGCATATGCCAAGCCACGATCTTTGTGCAGCAAAAAACAAACTATTCGGGCCAAAAGGGGGGCCGAGAATTTGGGGGGGGAAGGGCGAGGAGGCATTATTATGTCAGAGTACTTTCGAAGGATGGAAAAGATAAAGCGATATGCTTTTTGAAATCGGTGACCCGCTTGGCCGGGATTTTTACATCCGTCTGACCGCGCTGTTGGGAATGCAATGTCGCATGACATTTTGAACCCACTGGACAGGAACAGACAGAACCCATGATGCGCTGGCCATGCAGCTTCGGCCACGCATAACGCATAACGCATGATGCACGAGGGGGGTACTTTTTAAAAAGAGAAGTACCTGTAAAAGTACCTGTACCGTACTTTTTCAGTTCTAACTTCTAAAAGACCATGTACCTATGTACCTTAGCTTTTTCCCTAACAATTCTCGACGGGGAAAATAACAACATGGACTACGTCAGACAACCACCCCAATGACATCTGCGGCTAAAGAGCCTGGCACAACTGGGTTGGGTGTGAATCTTCAACTCTTCTCATCCCAGGCTATTAACTTCTATTTCGTAGCCTCTTTGCTCTTTAAAACCTCCCTTCGTTGGACAATTGACGTCACCCACCCCGCCAATCCTTTCCCTTCGACAGTCGGGTCGACTTCTCTACCACGCGCTTCCCAGCAATGGATTTAAGTATTTTTCATAGACGAACAAAAAAAGCCCTTACCCTAAATAAACAACCATCATCATTTTATTATTGACTCGGGTGGCAGCAATCCTTTCCAGTTTAGGCAAGCAGTGCGAACTTTTAACCTGCCTACGCCTCTCTACCTTACTCATCGCGACACATTCATGACCAGTTCTGAATGGATGCCTCCTGCGCTCAGTCAGGCCTTGATAGAGTCATAGACTCAAGCCACCTATCACAATCCACCCTACGAGTTGTGTGTGGCAATGGTCCACTGGATCAGCCCTGCAGTGCGTGGTGCTGCTATCGATTGCAGACGAGTGAAACGAGCTACATCCCGGAAGCCCAAAGGCAGACTCAACCACTCTTTCGCCTATATCGTCAAAATTGAATGCGCCACAGGTGATCCTCCACATACCCGACTCTCTTGCTGAACCCTTGCGCTAATCTCGCTTCTCATGCCAGAGGCTGCTGACCCGCCTCCGACTCGGGCTTCCAACAGGTTTGTCCCGTCCTCGCCTGACCTGGCGTATCAGCGTTCGTCACAAAACGTCTCTGTGTAGCACACCTTATGCTACACATTCTGCGGCAGTACCTCAAGACTCGGAAAATGTCGTACACCTTCTACAGTGCTGACCCGGAGTTTTGCGTTGGCGACAGTGCCCATTTGATGACAGCCTAGGTGACAAATTACCAGAAGCCACAAATCCTCTATGAAACTCCAATATGGAGAGCGAGGCTACGTCTCAATGGCAATCCGCCCCCACCCTTGGTGGCTGAGATTAGTCGATCATTGCTCCAGAATGTCTATGGCCAAATTTCTCCCGTTTGTCTTGTCCAACGGTGTACGGAAGAGATGTCTACCACGCCGTCCTACACATCCTTTCCGCAACCTCGGACCCGAAATCATCCCTTTTCTGTCCATACGCGTGTGCTTTGGCTTAAGCCCAAAGTCAACGGAAAATGGGAGTCACAAAGTCCTAGGCGGCATTTAGCCGCTGTCTGTCCACATCCTGCCTGTCACGGTCTCTTTACCCCTATTTGGACGGAGGCTTTCTCATTGGACATGGGTTCTCTCAATAGTCCAATGGTCATCCAACAGCCCAATGAAATGGCTTGAAACTTCCCTTGATACACGTCGGCACAAAGATCTAGACAAAAGTTGCGTTACAAAAGCGGGAGAAGAATGTAATGGCTGGATGGGATAGGAGCTCCTTGTAATCTCAAGCCATGGTGTGATCATTTCTTGATTACCAGAGATAGATTGTTGCGTGAAGATATCCCTTTAGGGCTTGCTGCATCGGCATTTTGCTTCCGCTCGTGTAAGCTATGTCTGGTCACCATCATGTGGGGCACTATCTCGGTTCTCGTCACTCACAGCAAGGTTTAAGGCGTATCCTTTTGAGCATGATACCTTTTGGGAGATCTTGTAACGGCAACAGAAGGGCCTGCAAGCGCCATTCTAAAGCTGCCTCGACCAACCGTATCCCATGGGCTGGCGCCTATGGTGTACGTTTGCTTGGCATCCCCCACCAAAAAGTAGGGAAACGTACACCCTGCCAGCCCATGGGATAGGCGTCACCCCAAACCTTTGCAATAGCATCGGTACCAGCTAACCCCGATGTATCGGCTTTGCAGAACTAGCCCGAATCTTCTACTGATGTCTGGCTCCACGGCACAAAGACAATTTTTGGCCGTCTACATTGACCTCTGACCATCTCGATCGGCCTCGATGCTCGAATGTCAAAGGCGCTGAAACTACACAAAGTGTCACACAGGGCTTATCAAGTTTCCAGAGTTTTTACGACCACTACCGCAGCCAGCACAGTTCGGTGACTCCCACAGGCCTTGCAGGCAGTCCTAAGGAAGGCTGGCCTTAGGCGGAGTCATGGTCTGCTACGCTTACACGACCAGCTCTCTACTCTAAAAAGACCTCTGGTATAACCCACTTTGGTTTGCGGTCGACTCTCGTCCTACGGGAATCTACTTGCGAAAAACTGTTCTTGGGCCGCGGCGGTGCGTACAGTATGCTCCTGTGAAGGTTCCACCTCAAATGCAACGATCCATGTGTTCTTTGCCTAATCCTCCAGCATACGACCTCTGAACTAAAGCATATCATGACTAGGAAAACACCGTCTGGATCTCGCCCAAGTCTGATATGGAATTGGTCATTGCAGGCCTCATTTTCCCAAGTGCGCTCGCCTCGCCCTCAGCCACGAGAATTTTTGAAAAGGTATGCTCTATCGACACCCGATGGAACAAAGGCAAGTACGTACTCACAGCAAATGGAAACACTAACACGGCTGTAAGAGATAAAAAGGCTTCCAACAGCTTAGGCAGCGACATCAGCGTCGTGCAGGGTGACAAGCGTGACCATCACGCCCTGCCAACCACAGCCCTGCCTACCAACGACAACAGCCGGAGACACAGAGCCTCGGAGCGCGCATGGCTGGACGCTCTGACGCTCCTCGTACGATCTACTGGATAGATGAAACCCAAACGGCACGTAGTGGCTCCACCCTAACCACTGCTCTCCCACATCTCTGCATGGCTCTCCACGTCGGACAATTCCACCATAGGCAATTGCACAAGAAGCGGGGAGAAGTATTGGATACGGAATACCGAAACTATATCGTTCCACCTCGATGCCATCTCCTGCGTCCGTGTATTCGATCGGCGCTATCTTGGGGAGAGAGGAGCTTGCAGATGCGCTCCCTGGTTAGAGCTCTAGTCGAAAAATAGGAAGGATTATATCTTTGTGTGCTGGTTTCGGTATTACGGATTTGTCTTTTTTCTTTCTTTCTCCGTATCCTGTGAATATAAACGTCCTCTCACATCACCTCCATCTCCCATCCCCCAGCATCTCCTGCAGCTGACCTCGGGTTTCGATGCCGGGTAAAGGAGCTCTATCTGAAAAGGACTGGCGGGCAAGTATGTTGATAGTGAACTATTGATGCACCTGGGGTTGTAGATAGCGAGTATATCTTCGGGTTAACGTCCGTAAAATCGGAGGTTTCTTCGACGGCTGATTGATTAATGAAAAGGCGTGAGTGCAACCCCCACGCGATCACCTAGCCCTAGATCAGCACTAAGCTGCTATACCTGGGCTAGCTCAGGGTTAGGGTAAGGCTAGGTGTGCACGTGAGCAGTTTGACTTGGCGTGGGGCTTGGACCCTTCCTGTGCAGCACGCTAAATTAGCGCCGTCAATGGAATCAGGCTTACCCATAGCCCATTACAAGTCTGAGGTACTCGGACAAGTTGAGATGTAGTTCTATTGGATTATGGATCTGGTTTGCTTCTTGAGATATCATATATCTTGACTGGTTTCCGATCCGTCACAAAAATGAAGCTTTGGACAGGATTAAGAAATCATGTCGAGCGATGGAGGCACAGCCCGCCGACGGGGCTGTCAGCTCTTCAGGCAATCACGAAGCTAGCTCTTACCGACCTTCAGCCTTGATGAATTCATTGGCTCTGCTTCCTTGAAGATGAGACCTGCAGACTCCCTTTTGGCTGATGCCCCACATCGCCAAAGGAGGGGTCATAGCAGCCTTGGAGCCTGTACATAAGATGCAGCGCAGCGCCCAAACCCCTCTTCCTCACCATCATCACGCCCTGGCACCATGAGCCAGTGCCCTTCGTACGAGTCGAGGATCGCTGACCTGAAGCTCAAGCGCGTCGTATCTCATCACCAATCAACTCGTGAGAACCGCGGGCCTTGTAGCACAGACAACGATCCCGTAAGCCCAAGCCACACGGAAATCACAAAGCCTTCAGCTGTGAATCTTTCCAAAGGTCTCAAGCTCGACCAGGCAGGGATGATCTGTGGAACAATGCTCGGCAGAGTTCAGGACGACAGCGTAGCACACCCAGAGGAGCTGGAAGATTACCGTCTCAATGAAAAAGTGGAGATACTCGACGAAGACGAACAATGGATAGGCCCGGCACCTGCCTATGGAACATCCGCGGGTACGATGTTCAGAAGTGTGCGTGAGCATCCCTTTTATAAGCTGAAGCCCGACCACACTGGGAAGTACCACTGTCCGTACACCTCTTTGGAGGACTGTGGGTACAGACCACAGAAGCTAAAGTCCAAGTTCGAGTAAGTTATATCTGGATATCTCTCTATCCGCCAATGCTGACCGCCGTCATAGAGAACACCTGGACACCCACTTGAAGCCGTATCGCTGCTGTTTCGGGAACTGCGTCGACACGTCATTCTCATCCGCTGGTTGCTTGGTGCGTCACGAGAGAGAAGCCCATGACATGCATACACGAGCATCCAAACCCTACATCGTCCACAGTCGCAACGATATGGACTCATCCGAGGACGCCACTACATCATCTTTCTCAAAGAGTCCTCCCAACCGAGACGCCGCCACCCACAGAAAGCATGACTCCTCCAAAACCCTTCACGTTCGCTCCTTCCAGGACCCGGAACATTTCCTATACGGCAACTTAGGAGATGAGGGTTATGTCTCTGAGCGCGTGGATGGGGTGCGTACATCGGCGCCTCCGGCTACTGCGTATGGCAAAACGGCTTCCTTGGGATCGAATGACAACGTTGGAAAGAAAGGGTTTGGATTTTTTGACACGCCCGTCGAGCCCAAGTACACCACTACGTCAAGGCCCAGGTACAATCCTGAATTTACTAATATTCCTACGAATATTAATTACGAGCGATTGGACGACAAGAAGAACGTTGTAGTCGATGTAGACTTTCTACACAAGCTGGAGTCAAAGATCAGCGATTTACAATCCCGTGTCGAAGAGTGCGAGGCCCGTCCTGGCTCTCCCGTCAGTTCTTCGATCTCTGATAGCCAAGATTCTGCGGACTCGGTCTCTGACCTTGACCGCAGGAGCATTCGAGAAGCGAGGGACTCACGTCATTTCGATGATGGTATTATCATCTTCGAACCAGAAGTGAAGACAAGGAAGCGTGATGCTGTATCCGTTGAGGGACCAAGCCTTAGGATCGCGCGTTGGAAGTGCTTCGGTGAGATGCCGAGAATTGAGGCAGTAGATGAAGGAATGTCCTCATGTCAAGTTGACGATGATCTGGGTGACAAGCCGCTCTTGGCACTTACGGAAGAGTACTGTTCCAATGGCAAATTATGGCGCAAGCGATTGGAGATTGCGTCTCTCGCATTCTACGAACTTCTCAAGAAAGTGTCTTGTCACAATCTCAACGACATCGCCCTTCAAGAGGAAGTTTTCCATCTCACGGAGCCCTTCATGGTTCTCTTCCTGAATCGCAAGCAGCTCGCAGATTATGTGGAGAACACCCATGAGTACACTCACGCCAAGGAACACGCAAAATTCATTCTAGCCTTTCTGGAGAGGGACTTCAGCGATACCAGTAGGATGCTCGACAACTTTGAGTCGGTGACGCCTCCAAACCTTGTGAAATACTGCGACTTGTGGATGCTTTATCGACCTGGCACCACAGTGTACAGCCGTGCGAATGGCGAATGGGAAGCTTTCGTCATTGACTCTCTTGACGGTATGCAGGTACGGAAGCCGTCATCGGACAATTCTCACGCCCTCACTCGGCTCGATGTCAGAGCATGGTCCATGAACTTCGACGGTGAGGTCTATGGTCGCGTTTGGTCCATTCATTGTGTTGCCCCGTTCCATGGTGTCAGGGACATCAGCTCTCTGCCCTTAGTCCCAGAGAAGTTCCTTCAAGACGGAAAAGCCATCAGAGAATCGCTGTTGTCTCGTGGAAAAAAATTCTGTACGTTGCAGGTACAGCACTGTCAAGCGATCAACAACTCGCCTTTACAATCTACTCGTGTCATGGTGGATCACCTGACTTATCAGAGGCGTAATGGGTGGCTTATCTCTATCGATGGGAAGTACGGACCCTCGAGCGCCAAGGACAGGAGCTGGACAGACAACAGATATAGCGATTGGGACACAAGTAGCGAGGCTTTTGATCGGCGGCCAAGACGTTATACACCACAGCGAACCCTCGTGCGTCACTTCGAGGAGGAGTACTGCAATAGAGACTACGTGCTCGAAAGCATTGACACACCGGAGGACACTCAAGCTGAACCTTGCCGAAGCTATTGGACAGATCGTCCTTTGCACGTTGTTGTCTGCGAGTTCGAAAAATACAATCTGATCCAGCCAGGTGCCGAAATGGACGAGTTCTCATTGGTCCTTTGTCCGCAGCATGTGCGTGCTTTTTGCTTACGGGATCAAGTATGGAGTAAGTCTCTACACCCCGATGTTCCCCGCAAACTCTAACAGGAGGTCAGAATTTTGCAATGTTTCACAGCTTGAGCCGGTGTCTTTCGAAGAGAAAGCCTGGGACCGTCTAATTCTCGACGAAGGGTACATAGACATTGTAGAGACCATGGTCTCATCCCATGTTGATAAGGTATCTGGATTGAGTGGTCCAGCAGCCGCAAATGGACTTAGCATACTGCTACACGGCGAGCCAGGTGTTGGAAAAACACTAACTGCTGGTACGTACATGAGAAATCGTCCCAGCACCGTTCATTACTAACGGGTATGGCAAGGATCCATCGCAGAACACTTTGGCAGACCTTTATTCCCCGTCACTTGTAGCGATATTGGAACTTCGTTGGCGAAGTTCGATGAGAAACTGGAAGAGATCTCCGATTATGCTACTCAATGGGGTGCTATCTTGCTTTTCGATGAAGCAGACGTCCTCTTACAAGCTCGACGCGACTATGAGTGCTCCAATCTTAGGCGCAACGACCTCGTATCGAGCTTTGCACGATTCATTCAATACCATCAGGGTATCGTCTTCATCACCACCAATCGCGTCACTAACTTCGATAGAGCTCTGATGCCACGCATCGACATTGCCCTAGGCCTGCCTCCTCTAGATCGCGGCCGTAGAGCTTCGATTTGGCATAATCTAATCCAAGACTTGTTTGATGACGGCACTATCAATGCATCTCAGTCTGACGATTTGCGCCTGCTTGCGCAAGACAAGTGGAGCAAGGATGACATTAACGGTCACCAGATCAAGAAGGCGGTCCAGAATGCGAAGATTGTGGCGGAGAAGAAGGGTAAGAGGTTGGGGCATAGGGAAATTGACATGATGCTAAAGATGGAGAGAGAATTTCAAGAGCGCGTGAGCTATTTGGACAAGGAGAAAGAGAGGGAGAAGAAGGCAGGAGGTAAGAATGATAGTAGGGACTTGGAGGGTTTCGAGCAGGTGGAGAAGCCTTGATACGCGAAGTACGGTGGAGTGGGACCCGGTCGAGCTTTCCTTATGCTATCTATGGTGATGACACTTTATGATATTTACGGCCATGTTCCTAAAGAATCATCTATCTCCTTATCTCTTATAACTCTTCCATTCACTCACAGACCTTGAACACACACTCATTGCTTTTGTGTATTCATCAAGCTAGAGGTCACTAGCAAACAGATCGGTTGGTGGTGCTTTGTACCAAATAGTACGTGCCAGTCCTCCACTAGAGCCCCACCCAACGCTAAGCTTCATCCGCATGAGCTTGGACTTTTATTCCCCACATGGGCCTTACCTTCTACTAGGCTCGATGAACGGACAAG
Source organism: Xanthoparmelia taractica (assembly GCA_033085395.1). NCBI lineage: Eukaryota > Fungi > Ascomycota > Lecanoromycetes > Lecanorales > Parmeliaceae > Xanthoparmelia > Xanthoparmelia taractica. The sequence goes on from JANQBS010000128.1 coordinate 64,309, forward strand.
ATGACTGACCGTTCACCATCATCAATGAAGAACTACACAGCTGTATCGCCGTTGCGTTGTTTTTGAACCCAGTACCATACATATCCAAAGAAAAGAGAAAAAAAAAAAAATAAGAAGGAATTAGAAAGTGGACTCGAACCGCATGCTTTGCTATATACAAACGGACGCCGTTGCTCGTGGACTCGACGTATATTTCTCTCATATGCAAAGCTTCTAGATCGATCCCTCTGTTGAATCCCAGGCCGCCAAAAGCGTACCATCTACTCGCCTCCTTACTGAATTTACGCAATCTTTGGTGCTTTATCGGAGTCAGTTTTACGATTCATATGATCGATCACTTACGACGATGATCGTTTCTGTGGGTGGGAAGGGGAGGGGGGGGGGAGGGGAGAGAGAGTAAGGAGCGTCGATGTTGAAGAAGGTCTCGTGTTAATATCGTATGCTTCATGCTGATTGGATGAGATTAATGCCTTGGATCTGAAAGCTGCGAATCGGGATGATTTTGGACGTCATATTCCGACATCTTCTCCTGCCGCTTCATGATTCTCGGGTTGCAGTCATATATTGCTTTTCGCACGGGTCAAATGGCAAATGGCAGCTTGTCAAGATCGCTCCTCTCGCCTCGGGTCGGATATGTTATGTACGATATTGTTTGTCGGTTTGGCCATGCGCTGGCCATCGATGGGTGGGTGCTTCTGACTCGTCAATATCGTCCGCACAATCGGGGCCGACCTCAGGAACAGAAAGAAGAATACCAAACTCTCGAAGGCTTCCGTACCGTACCCTCGCAGCATTTGACGTCCCAGGACCTCCATCACGTGCTTGAACAAATTTCCCCAGTCCTTTCCCCATCATAAGAGCCCACAGACAGCATCCAACGTCCCACAACCAAAGATTCAAACTTACCACCACCATCATCACGCACACAAACCCACCCCACAACCCTTTCAACAATGTCCACCACAACCTCCCGCTCCCGCGCCTCAAACGCCCCCAGCACCATCCCCTCATCAACCATCGCCAACACCACCTCAACCTCGTCGACAACTTCGAAATCGCGCACCGCGAGCTCTCACCCCTCATCAACCATCACGAGCACTTCATCATCCACAAAACACCCCCCATCATCATCATCATCATCAGCAGCACCGCCGCCACGCACGCACACGCACACGCACACGCACAGTACAAAGCCGCGCCCACCGATTGCGGAGTTTTTCGAATGGTTTCAGCGGTAAAGACATCCCTCTCATTCCTCCTTCCCCCCCCTTTTCCCCTCCCCTTCCCCTCCCTCTCCCCCTCCCCTCCCCCTTCCCCTCCCCATCTCCCCAGATAATCCCCCCCAACCCCTGCCCCACTAAATAATACCAATACCAACACCAATACCAACACAAACCCAAACAACAACAGCACGATCCACATCGGCCAAAAGACGCGCGAATCCCGCTTCGCGGCCCGGGAAGCCGACTGGCGGCGCTGGGCCAACTCGGCCGTTGAGAGAGAAGGGACGCGGGGGTTTGAGAGGAGGAGGGTGAAAGGGAAAGGGAAAGGGAAAGGGAAATGCAGAGGAGAGGGAGGAGGGAAAGGGGGAAAAGGCGGGGGAGGAGGGGGGGTTGAAGTTGGGGTGCCGAGGGCGAGGGGGAAGGGAAGGGAAATGGAGGGAGAGAGGGAGGGGGAAAGTGAGAGGCAGGGGGAGAGCGGGAGTGAGAGCGATGCGGATGAGGATGAGGACGGAAGCGAGAGGGAAGATGGGGATGAGGATGGAGGCGAGAGGGGGAGGGATGCGGATGAGGATGAAGATGGAAGCGAGAGGGAGAGGGAGAGTGATGAGGATAAAGATGAGGATGAGGATGAGGCGCCGACGGGGAGGAGGGAAAGGCGGTTGGGGTGTGAGAGGCGGGGGGAGAGAGAGGGAGAAGGGGATGAGAGGGAGAAGGATGGGAGCGAGGAGGGAGCTGAGGATGGGGACACGGTGTCAGCGCGGGGAGAAAGGGGGAATAGCAGGAGGGATAAGAAGAGGGATAGGAGGGGGAGAGAAGAGGAGGATGAGGATGAGAATGAGGGGGATGACAACAGGAGAGATGGGAGGGAAAGGAGGGAAAAAGCAAAGGGGGAAAAAAGGGGAACAAACGTATAGCATCGACAGCTAATACTTACGCCAAAGATAACAGCATGCCCGAGAGAGGGTACTGTGCATGCTGCGAGTATATGCTTGACCGAATTAAGACATGGTAGAAGACGGCGATCAAGGACATAGCCTTTGTGTGAGAAAAGAGCTTGCCTGATATCCCCTTTCTTTGTCCCAAGATTGGCAATCTTCAGCATCGGCAGGACGTTTAGCCACACGTTTCTCTCGCTTGTGAGACATTTGGGTTTCCCCCACAAGAAACGCAGAATGTACAAATCCCCCGCTTCCGGACTTTGCAAGTTTGGCAAAAAAAAAAGCTCATCCCCCTCGCAACCGCCACACTGGACGCTGCTGCTTCTGCAAATCCCCCGGCTCATCGGATGCAAACTCGGGCTGTTCATCCTCCGAATCGTCCCGTGAAACCCACATGGAACAAGTACGGGCTTTGTCCTCCTTCCTCCGAGTTTTCTATCTGCGCTATCGTGTCGTTTTAGATGGGGTGCTATCAGGACTTGAGGAGCGAAGGGCCAAGGGTCCAACGAAATGGATTCTATTGGCCGACCTGAAACTACTACTAGTTCAGAAGGCATACAGGGCAGGTAAAATAGCGTCGGTCTTGACTGTTCGCGCTTCCCCGATGCGGATTTCCACCTTTACTCGCCCAGTTGCCGCTAATGTTGCTTCCTTTGGAGCTTGTGTTGCCGTGAGCCACTGTGATAGGACACCCCGTGACAAGATGTCGTCGGGGGATCCCTTGCAACGTGGTATCCCAATTCTCGAGACGGGGCGTTCAACGCATCGAGGGTGGTGGTCCCTGGCTCACCCGTTCCGTATACATCTCTCGCACCCCTTTTCTGCGTTGCGGCGTGCGCTGTACTCATCAGCTGGCGGAGATTTGCTAGCTCGGGGGGGTTTCGGTACAGGTGCCTCTGTATGGGGCGATGCTGCCTGTGAAGTCTAGGGACGATTCCGGCTTGTTGTTAGTCTGTGTTTCTCATGTCAGGTGCACGTAATCATGTACCGACCCAGTCTGCGACAAGCTTTGTAAAAGTGTGTATCATCTGGATCTCGACGCCTGAGGGAGAGTAAAGCGACCATTACCGGCCACGAGAACTCTTCCTTGAACAACGACGCTATCTGAAGAGCTGTCCGGCCTTCGTCTGAGGTGACTGGGCGCGATACTCAAAACATTTTGCTGCGAAAATGGTCACCCGCCTTGCAGAGCATCGTCTTCCAGTAATCGTCGTCCATTTCTGATACTAGGCTGAATAAAACCGCACTCGCGTAGGAGATTGAACGTCACTGTGCTTCAGCTACCATGTACGAACAGCCCTCCATGGTACAAGTACTCTGCAGTGTAGTGACGGTGTGTAAGCTTGCCCTTATTCGGAACATTGTAGATACGGAGCAAGTCCGAGGCCGCAAAAAAGGGGCAAGTTTCAATCTTGCTGGTATCGAGGATACAAATCTGTACGTTGCTGCCGCCTTGATGGTCTTTTCGTATCGCGTGCTGGAGAGCGAAAAGGAGCGAGTTGGTCCATGAGATGAGTGGATCGCCAGAAGAGTTCTTCCATAGAAAGATGGTTCTCCAGCATGTCTTTAGCACGCTGGCGAGGTATGTCGGACAATTGATTGTCGTAAGTCGTAGATCCTGGTCTAAAGCTCCACGAAGAGCTTCTGCCACTGAATTCGTTGGACTAAGTCCTGTACAAATACCGTGGTACATGGCCTTCGACTTCTATTCGTTGTCAGCAGATGTAGATTAGGACGGCAGGATATCCCACCGTCTAGCTCTGCTTTCAATGCCTCCCTTTAATAAAGTTTTGATTGTTTGTCTACCTCACAAGGCTGGTGCCTGAGCTGCCTGTCACAGACTGGCGGCTGTATGACTTCTCTCCTTAAGTCGCAAAGAATCTAGACCTTGAAAATAGTCTGGGCCGACATAGAGAAGTGTATATAGCTCCAACCTGCACAGCCGTCTCCGATGCATTTAGGCAACAGAGACATAAGCAGTCTCCGCGGATAGCAAACCCTCCTACTGGACAGATGCAGTCTTCCGCCATGCACGATTGCAATAGGAGGATTAGCTGTCTTGCAGATACTGAGAAAACTGGACCATCTTGGCAAGCCCCATGATAAATTAAAATTTGGACGCTCTTCTTTGTGTTCTACATTCTGAACAGCTACGCTTGAGTTCAAGCGCACAGTTGCATGTCTTACGTACTGATGACTTACACAGACAGCTCAAGCTCCCGTTTTCATCCGAATCAGACCACTTGCATGGGAAATCTTCCAATCAGGATGGGCCTCATAGACATGATTGTCAATATGAAAGGTGACAACATGAAGTTGGCGGATCGTTCACGGGCGACTGCTCATGACGAGAAGCTGATCGGTATGTTTGCAAATTATCAAAGGACAAAGACTGCACTTCGGACTTTGGCAGCTGAGATTGCTCATGCCGTTGATTAGCCCGCATTTTGAGGGACCTCACAGCTATTGGGGGCTGCGATGAGGTCCAAAAATTACGTATCGCTCTAATGGGATGGCTGACACGCAGAGTTCGCCTGCTTTTAAAGGAGAATTAGCCTTGTCGTAGGTCAGTAGCTTCCCCTCATACCAAAGCAGAATTATTTGACAGATGTGCAGGAACGAGCTAGTCCTTCCAGACGGCGCCAAGACCAGAGCCTAGCTCAGAAATTTTAAAAGAAACACAGTGTGTTGAGACCTCTGCAGTTTGCTGTTGGAGTGTCAATATGGGACGCTTTCAGCAGGACCCAAGGCTCATGAAAGCATTTAATGACAACGTTACCGGCCGAAGCAAGATCCATCTAACAAGATGGCACGACAGATACCCGGCGGCTACCGAACTTGAACGCAATCCAAGGAAAACAGACCGACGAAGTGCTGGTGGTGGATAATGGAGGCAATCAAGGCTGCGATCCTATCAGCTTTCGAGGACGAAATCCACATTTGTCCTTCTGGCAGAACAGTCCTGCAAGACCTGCCAGAGATGCTTGCCCGATTGGAATCCGCTTGCAAGGAATCGGAACGATTGCCTAGGATTTCTTCACGCCCCAACCGATCCAAGGTAAGAATTCTTCTTTTCACTGGATTCTGGCCTGCTCCGTGCCTTTAGGCCGGATATAGCTGAGCTTACAGGTGCTCGAGTCTACCAACTCCACAGCATCTGCCACCACTGATATGACGAAGCATGCCGCAGAATCCTGTCACAGACAGCAAAATTGATGGACTTGAATTCAAGGCTGTTGATTGACGATATCATCCTAGAAAATGTTGAAGAGTCTGTCGAGAACGTAGAGATGGACATGCTAATGCTGCTGCTCTGCAGAGGAATAGAGCGGAGCCTGTACCAGTGGAAGAACCTTCTATCCTCTGTTGCCCCGAGTTTGAGAACTATTAAGTTTGGGATGCATCAGGCGAGAAACAGTCAACTGTTGAGGCTGCGTTAGAAGCTCGAATAGTAGCAGGGAGGGAGTCGCAGACTGTCCATTTTCTCTAGCCGTGCGAGCAATCTTAATTCTTGTTGATGGATGACGGATGATCGTGTTACATGACCGTACACAAGCGATAGGGCTGAGTACTGCAAAATCCAACCCCTCTCCAACTTACCTTACTTCCCCAAAACCACGCTGCTCTTCCGTATCATCATTGTTCGAGACAAGGTCCCGATAACAGCAACTTCAAATTCAACATCGGATGAGAGCGCCTCGTCTCAAGACCGACCTTCTCACTAAGTGCTCGTTTTACAGCCGAACAGCTAGTCTTCAGCGCATATAAAGCCTGTATCAGCGGGTTTCCGCAGAAAGGATTCCGCGAAAGAGGGAGAACGGATTCTGTTTATACGCGAACGGGCGTCGCTACAAGCCCGCTAAGCTTGGCTCCGGCCATCATCCTTGCCTGAGACCGCGTGGCGGCCACGCTAAGCGAGGTAGCTTGAGGGTGTACGGCAAGAAGTTATGCCCCGTACGCATACGGCAATGGCTTCCCTGTAGGAACGCGAATTGCTGAGGAAGTGGAGGTATCGCTTGGATGTGCTTGCCGCAAGACGGTGTGGATGGGACCAGAGAGCAGTCTGATCGCATGCCGCCTTCCTTCATTGGTACTCCCAGCACAGATCAAAGTGATACGACTGAGCGCTGGCGGTGATCTAGGATCGATAGGTAAATTTTCTGCGATGCCTCTTCAGATGAAAAATACTGCACGAGTAGGGATCCAAAGGTCTTCACTCTGGTGAATCCAGAGTCCATCCCTTATCTACTCTTGTCACTGGAAGGCTTGTACCTCGCCTCGGTCATGGAGTTGGAACAGCATTTCCATCCTTCATACTATTCTGTAAATTAGATACGATGCCTCAGAAAATCCGTAGAATTTCCGGGCACAACTCCTCATTCATAGCCTCCCCTAGAGCCGAGTAGCCCACAATCAATGACTCCTGCACACATTGACCCATATACTCCTCCCTTACTCGAGTCCCATAGTCTCACCGTGACCATCACACACGTCTTCGAACGCTCCGCACTCACGGTCCGTGTCCCCTCAATGGACTATCTCCAGACGTATTCTTCGCAGTATCATTGGCCCTATCAGCTCCTTCATCGCACCCATTGGACCAGCAATCGATTATCCCGAAGTTGATTTGATTTGATGTAGCCCGTCACCTGCATGAGTCCGAGCCGTTGTATTTTCGGTAGAACGCCCATGTCATCACACCCTCCTTCACCTCCCCCTGGCTTGGAATTGTGAACTTGGCGAAGGAAACGATAGTGCGGATAAGACAAAACATCCGCATTTCTCCCACAGGTGTCAAACACGCATATTTGCACGTGATTATTCCCATTGCCGCTTCGCTGGAGGCTCCGTTCGAAATCGTGATGCTCCATGCCTCGCGTACGGTATACTAGAGCAACGAGCAGGAAGGAGCTGGTCGCGAGATAGATCACATGAACAAAAGCCAGTCTCGTTGAGCGCGTGCTGCTACGTCACGAGTTCAAAAGTTCACAATAGGGCGCTTATGTAGAAATCGTATAGATGATCGTCCACAACGTGCTGATCATGCTGCTGCTAGTCGAGACAAAATTTTAGGGCATTGTCGCCTAGCGGTCGATCGGACTATGACCCACAGAAGTAACGTGATATGATGGGTCTATCAATTGGGTCGTCCTGTCAGCCGTACGGGCATGACTAGCGATTCATCAGCACATACCATCATATCGGCATGATTTGATTCGATTACAACGGGGCCGAGGCGGCATTGACGATCCTCAATGGCAAGGCTATGTGTGGTTCTTCTCGCTACTGAGGGAAAGGCTCCGTAACGTCTTGATTGGAGCCCCATGAATCCTCTGCAGAAGGTCACGGGACCTGAATTCGGCTAACGAAGTCCTTTGGGTCAGAAGTAGTCCGAATCCGGGAAGGAACCGCAGGTCAGATAACCTGGATCGAAGGAATTCGCCAATGCGTTGCAGATGTCATCAGGCTGAGCGCAAAGAAAGCTGCTGACTGCATCGTACGAACCGGGCCCCAGCGAGTATTCCACCCGGGTATGTCAAATCATTATACTTCGTAACAGTGGAATCGACGATTATCCTTATAGTTCGAAAAGAAAATGAACTCTGTCCACAAGGCTGTGTTGACGCTGAGAGATTGGGTGCGTTTCATTGGACAATTGGCCTAATCCAACCATGCGCGATGCCTAGTCATACACCAAACGGACGCGTTGACCAGATTGGGTTTCCACCCCGATGCGGAAAAACGGACCAAAGAAAAAAGTTCCCTTGCCCAAAGGAGTAGGCATCGAACGTCACAGTGGAGCCCAACATTTTGGTATCCGCAGTTGGGAGAGGAAGAAGTACTTCTAAAGTACTGACCAGCTGCCCTATTATTATACACACATGCGTTCTCGGTGGAGCCACCAATCAAACGGTACCCAAGCGGTGCGTAGAAACAAATGGGGCCCTGAGTTCAAAGGAATGACGCCCGTGGCGGAGCTAATGCAATGCATGCGGTCTCGCATGCGGCCTCGGGCTTGCCGCTCGTATCATTTCATGCATCATGCATCATGCATCCTGAGGAGGAAAAGGGCACATGGCGACGTGCCCAAACGGGAAGGCGCGTAGGAGATGCCGACGAGCGGAGCGGCAAGCAGCGATTTCAAACGGGTATTTGCAGACTTTTTTTTTGGCAACGAAAGAGATTGAGATTCGAGATGTGAAGGGAAAGAGAGACACACAGAGAAAAGGTTGCTATCCTCACGCCCCAGATCCCCATAATAGAGCCAGTAAATGCCACCATTTCTCTCCACGACGCGAACGGCCGCATGGAAGGTATCTGATCTCGCCGTTAACCCCACAACTCCAACTTTGCAAAAGTTGCAGCTCGCAAACAAGTAGCATGCACTCCTCAAATCCCCTAACCCTTTTCCGGTATATCCATGCAAAGTATTCCCAAGCCCTTTCCATAAAGGACGTTTGCTTTCCATTGTGGCTGGCCAGGTCTATCACATCACAGCGCACTTCCCGCCGCAGCAGCCCGGGCTTCCCGAGCTGTCCTGTGGCGGCCGGGAAATACTGGGTCCTCCACCGCCGCCCGCTGGGTTGCCTGACATTTCTTTATTGTATCTTCTGATCTCGCGCACGATATTGTAGAAGGCGTTGTCGACGTTGATGCGGGATTTTGCGGAGGTCTCGATGAAGGCGCAGCCAAATTGGCAGGCTAGCTGCTCACCCTCTGCAAAACGAAAGCGTTAGCTTAGCTGATCATCAGAACAGTTCGCGCAAATGTGGAAAGCTTCTGCAAATTGTGTGTACTGGCTTCAAGCGTACCTTGCCTTGAAACCTCTCTCTCTGAATCCAGATCGCACTTATTGCCCACAATGATGATAGGAAAGTAGTCCCTGTCCTTGACTCGCAGTATTTGTTGTTGAAACGTCAAGATCTCTTCAAAGCTCTGCCGCGATGTGATCGAATAGACCAGCAGAAATCCTTCGCCTGTGCGCATATATTGCTCTCGCATCGCTGCGTATTCTTCTTGACCAGCTGTGTCCAGTACATCGAGCAGGGCGACCTCGTCATCTATAACGCATTGCTTTCGGTAGGAGTCTGTCGAGCGAGATTAGCTCACCGTCTTTCTTGGATTGGATCAGCAGAACAGGCGAACCTTCTATCGTAGGGTCGTATTCATCGACGAAATGACTTTGTATGAGTTGAATGGTCAAACATGACTTCCCTACTCCACCTCCACCAACGACCACCAGCTTGTACTCTCGCAGGAACTGTACAGGTGGAGTGTTAGAACGCATAGCTCGGAGACACATTGAGATTTCCTAGGAAAGGAAAAGTGTCACGAACTCTATTACTATTACTAGTCATGGCTGCGGTAAACTGTATAGCTCAATATAGATTGTCCCCTCAGAAACGTGGAATGCGCGTGGCTCGTAGGTTGATTGGCGTACCCGACTGGATGTCGGATGACGACAGGAGCACGAGGCGACAGGGGGAGCTGTGACCGGGGTTATACAGAGGTCCGCTTGTCGCTTGAGGATAACCGCTCGAATGTGGATACGGAGGGAAGCTCAAGAGGGTTTGACTTGCGCTTGCGACAAAAGATCGATTGGGTTGTTGGAGAACTTCCGGGGTCAAGCCATGTGGTGGTAAGTGGTGCTGTGGGGGGGGAAGGGGGCAATGAATGTAAGGAGGGAGCTTTGAGCTGGATGAAGAGGTTGAGGTTGATGTAAGAAGGAAGTTGTGTGTGGTACCGCTGAGGTTCTGTATTAGTGAAAGTTTCTGCACAAGCATCTCATGGCACCTGCAGCATTAGACAGGGTAAAAAAGTGACAGGGCAAGCATACGGCCGTCTTAGTGCCGACTTTAGCGCACACCAACAGGACACCTCCGCGATAGTTCAGATAGCTGGAACCCCTTGGGGGAGATGGGGGGAAATTGGGGGATCCTGGGCAGTGATCCTGGGAACCTTTTGGGCTGGCCCGCCGTTCCCTCTAGTTCCGGCAGGGGGAGGGCGATGAGGGGATATGATAGGCAGATTTCACAAAGACTCGGCGGCTTTTGCTTATGGCCTCTTTAGCTTGACGAATGATGGGATTTCGCTTTGCTGCCCAATGAATCAATTGTATTAGGAGAGCTTTGTAAAAGAATAAAAAGAAGGAAAAGTGCGAGGGAATAAGCTCAAGTACTTGCTAAAAAGAAGTAGTGGTGGGCAAGGAGATGTGGCAAGGGGTTGATGCTCAGCCCAGATCGGCCGGAGCACCTTTCTGAGGCAACCATCCACTACGGGCTATATGGAAAAAAAGAAAAGAAAAAAAAAAACGTCCTGCGCCTTTACTCTGCAGTCACCGGTAGTTGCGCGGGCAGACAAGTCCAATTTTGATTGAGCTGAACACGGCTATTACGACATTGTCCTGCATGAGCCATGTGCCTGGAGCCAGGGCTAATTAAGCTCCGATATCGAGTTGCATAGCCTTGACGATCTCCGTGCCTTCTCCCAAAGATCTTTGAACAATTTCTTCATGCTCTTGCGTACTATCTAATCCACCGCTCTCGAGAGACATCAACAACCGACCTCCCAAGAAGCTTCATCCTTCATCTGGATCGTCACTTTCGTCCATCTCGTCTTCTCTTTCTACCCTTTTGCCCTGTACATTCTCCTCGACTTGGGGGAGTATTTCTTCCATGTAGGCCTTGTCCCTCCCAACGAGCGTGACTGAATTCCTCTTCTTGCCCCAGCGTGGATAGCTTCCCACTTTGACTCCTTTCGGCTCCACTTTCTCTGCGAGCTCGGTCAGGTAAGTCGCTACTGCACTTTCGGCCATGGGAGTAGAGATCAGTATTCGGTATACACCTTTGCCCTCTGGATCCGTCAGCCGTGGTATTAAACCCGGCTTGAGTCCTTCGAGAAGTTTCTCAAACAGGCGGGGAACTCCGGGCAAAATATGAATGTTGCCGTTGACAACGGCTATGGGGACCCATAAACTCTCATCTACAAACAGCACTTGGTCCTTATCTTCTCTTGATGTATCAATCGGTAGCCTGATCATGCGTTTCTTGGCTTCGAGTGCGGGTGACGGTACGTCGTATGAGAAGTTCGGCTGCGAGGGGTGCGGTTTCGAAAGCTTCTGCATTCGTTCCAAACCCTCCTGGTGTTCTACAAGCTTTAATCCAAAAGCTTTTGCGATCGATTGATAGGTGATATCATCGTGTCTGTTGGTGATTTTGGTAAGCTTTTTCATGCAGCAGGTAAGATTAATGCTGCGCCTACGTTGGGCCAATCCCTCCACTGCTACCTGTCAGCATACTGTAATTGCCCTTCGGCCCACTCATCAGCTCATTCATTATCTTGCCTTGTAACCACAAGATCGTAGCGATCACTCATCTGCCTTGCAGCTTCCACTATCTCTTCCTCATCATCTCCTATCACTTCTATCCTTTTTAGATTCATGCCCAGTTTGAAGCAGAACTTAGCAAAATACGCGGAGTTTGTATCAACAGTCTGATGTGAGTTTGTTCAGCTAAGAGGAATTGCCGCATCGAGTGTCGTATTGGGGCACACCTTGCCACCAAGTACTTCGTCGCCAATGATAATACATCCTGCCGTGTGAATCATGCGTTTGCTCTTTTCTTCTGGTGTTACTGATGTCATAGTGCTGGTTCGGAGGAAGGCGCTCGAAGCTGCTGCTGAGGAGTTTGCGCAATTAATGAGTGGCCGAGAGAGATGTCGACTCAATTGATTGAGCCTCGCGAACATTGATACGTGGACTGGACTCCAAGAAGATCGATCAGGGAGATTCATGTAGGTCCATTCAAGTGGAGATTCACTTGCGGGGCAAGATTTGCCGAAATCGCCAAGCTTTCTCGGATATCTCCGGCAGCTCTCTAGAACTGTGCCCTTAACACCGCTCATTCCCTGAGACGCTATCCTTGACATCTATCAATATGGTGAGCCAACCCTGTCGCGCTCTTTCATCAGGCTGACCATTGCAGTCTTCAGAATCGCGACTCTACACTTTCTCAACAGAGACTAAGGAGAAGCTGCGAAGGTTTAGATTAGGGACCTCAAGAGCAAAGGACCCCCAAGCGGTGATTTGTACGTCCTGAGCCGCCTTGACACTGTATGGACACAGTCAGCCGCCACATATAAAAAGGAATCGTAAGCTGACCCCTTGTACGAAAAATAAGACCAGATCGACAAGCACACCTTAGAGATCGCACAAGCCGATGATGAAGTCTACACCAACATGCAAGAATTAGCAGACGAGCTGCCGGATCACTCGCCACGTTACGTTTTGCTCAGCTATCCCTTAACTTTGGTATGATCTGCCGTCAGCCTAGCTTGAAGACTGCTTGCTTACATATAGCCAGCCATCTGGTCGTCTTTCGGTACCCTATGTGCTGCTCTACTACCTCCCAGTTACTTGCAATGCAGAACTACGAATGCTCTATGCCGGAGCGAAAGAGCTTATGAGGAATACCGCAGAAACAGGAAAGGTCATTGAGATGGCTGAGGCCGAAGAATTGGAGAAGATCAAAGAGAGATTGAGTGGCGAACAATAGTAGAGGCGCTGGTTGAACGGCGTTGGAAATTTTCTCCATCCAAGTATGTACACATTTGGATCTATGACAGCTTCTTGTGCATCGCGCCGTGGGTACCAGCCTTACTGAATGTTACGACTTCTTGTGCATGACTGTGGCCGCAGCCTGAAGAGACAATCAGCAAAAGGTGCCGTCATAGCAAGTATCAACGAAAATCATATGGGCGAAGATGATCTTACCTGATGATTTGGAAAAATGAGCGTGTCAGCTACGACAACATTTTCTCTCCTCGCAGCGTTGAATACCACAACCTCAGCAATATCATCAGGAGTGAGGGGCTCGCAGCCGCTGTAGAGAATTAGCTCGTCTTTGATTTGGTGGATGACAGTGTACCTACGCATAGACCGCGTCTGCTTTGGCTTTGTCGCCATAGAATCTTACGACCGAGAACTCGGTCTCCACTTGACCTGGATCTACCTCCATCACTCTGATCCTTGTAGCAATCAACTCCCTTCGCATGGCATCTGTAAAAGTCCTTATGGCCGCCTTTGTTGCACAGTAGATTGAACCGCCTGGGTAAGGTTCTCTGCCCGCTATCGACCCAATGTTGATTATGTCTCCTCGGCCTCCGTCCTCACGCTTCTTGTATATGGGGAGGATGGCTTGAGTCATGTTAATCAGGCCCGTAACGTTGGTGGAAAACATGACATCGATGTCTTCTTCAGCTATGTCTGGAGCCTTTGCAGTGCCTTTAACGAGACCACTAGAAGAAAGTCGTTAGCAGATAGAATTAAATCCGTGAGCAGCCATGGGGACAACTTGCGCGTTGTTCACCAAAACATCAATCTTCCTGAATTCTGCAGGCAATGAATCCACAAAGCCTTTCACCTCACGTGGGTTGCTGACATCCAATTTGACAGGCAGTACCTGGACCCCTGAGCCAACTTCCTTTTTGATACCTTCTGCAATCTCCCTCAAAGTATCAATCCTCCGGGCAGTCAGGATCAGCTTGAGACTTTTGGGTGAAGTTCGAGCGAATTCCATTGCTGGATTTCATCAGCGTGGTGTTTGTCGAAGGTTAAGACTGCGCTGAGACCTGTGCTTTTGCCAATTCCAGACGATGCTCCTGTTACAACGATTGTTTTGCCTTCAAGGCGTTTCGCCATTGCAGTAGCCATTGTCCGTCTTGCTGTATGCGAGCAGAGGGGTTTGCGAGGAACAAAAAGTTGCGAACTCTGCGATTGCGACTTCAGAAGACTATGAAAGGTAAGAAATTTGTGGCGAACAGCTACAAGACACATGGGGTAATATGGTCACGCTCAGTCCTATGTTAACAGCGACGAAGACGGGTTGGAACGGCATCGATGTCTTTTGAAATATCATGCACAAAGTCGTCATCGACAAGGACATCGATTGGCAGTGATTGGGCAGATCGCTAGCCGCGCGAAGTCGCTTATTTTTCGAGACTCGAAGGAAGTCTAATCTCCATATCATGCTATCGTCTACAATGCGGTGAATTACGGGCTCAAGTGAAGATTGACAAGGGCTGTAGGCTCGTACTTCAATCCAATATAGGCTATCGACGTCTAAGATACCCTTCACCAGCAACTTAAAAGCCGCAGATGAATGGCAGGATCATGGCCCCGAGAAGACCTGCTGTCACTGTTGATTTGTTCATTTTAATGGTAACTTTGCATTGAGTTGCGTCCTTTCTTCATCGCAACCACGGTCTTCTCTCTCTTTCGACCCATGAATATACCCTCTTGCGTTGTCCCAGTTCAGATTTATGCTTCTTGTCTCTACTACGAGGCTGGCAAATGTGAATAAACGAGTAATCACTTGGTAGCAGGTATCGTGTACCTTATAAATGTTTAGGGATTTCTTCCTTCTGTTTACATCTGTGAGGGGATTCTTTTCGTGAGCGTTGATGGGGATTAAGTTCTTGCTGCTCTAGAACCACAAAATACAAAACTGTGGTAATACAATGTTCGGCTTCATAGACACTGTTTCGTTAGACGAACTAAAGTCTGAGACGGTATTGTTGTCAACACGATCAACTCGCAACAGGAACCTGAGCTTGCAGCCTCTGGGCGTTATTGGCTCAGAGACACCCCATGTCGATCTGATCGTTTGGCGTAGTACACCAATCCTTGTGATATTTTGCCACTGTCGCCCTATGGGGCATCGTCAAAGTCAACGTATTCACTCTGGGAGGTCTACCAAGAGAGGGGTAGGCTTCAAAAACAAGCAGTGTTAGAAGGTATCTTGCTGCGGAGACGGCAAGGCTGTAATGGATGGGCCACAGTCATTGGATCTTTGACACAGTTATACTATCAACACGGGATATCTTCGACTTTTCTATGGCAACTAGTCGAACACAAATTAAACACACCTTTGTCATTCCGTGATATTTAAACGCCTTCTGCATACTGCTTCCTTTCTCCTCCACCATCTACAACAATCTCTCAATTGCTCATAGACAACCTTTCACTACTAGCACAGATTCTCAAAGCATCTCCAAGGCTCAGATTTCATACCCTTATCTCTCTCGTACACATCTAATCCTTGCTTCGCACCATCTTACACTACACCGCATCATCACTCAAGTCTGGTTCCTGGCACTTCACTGGTTGTGGTTGACACTTTGCAGTTAACACAAATCAAGGGGGACATTCTCTGTCAACATTCATTCATCTTTCCATTCTCCTCCTTCCATACAGGTCTCTTGCACTCTCCGAGTCTCAACAAAAATCTTCCATTTCGACTATCACAGATATGACTGACTCGGTAGCTCCCCAGCCAAGCTGGATCTCCCTTATGGAGTCCGCTTTGTCCCATCAGGCTGGGAAGACAGGGAACTATGTCTTGCCGAACGCAAATTGTTCAATTATCTATGGGCCAGAAGTGAGTACCCAATATTGTGCTAATGTGACAGAATACTAGCTTACTAGTGCAGCCTGCGTTCTTCGATGATGGTCAGCTCCTAGCAAAAACGCACTACCATTTGGACGCTTGCCTGTGGGCACAAGACACCTTCATTGCTGGTGCTACTTTCCTCATGCCATCAAAAGTCCCAGAAGCGGGCTTAGAAAGCTACTCAGTGGATCTGGACGACACTACTGGAATTCATCACGTTTTCCTTCGAAAGGCTTCTCTTCGCACGTCCCTGGCATTGACGAAGTCGTCACAACCTGACTACACCAGCCATGTTGTCGAATTCTCGAACGGGAAGATGACAGCAGTGCCTCGCGCTCACTGTGCTACGGCTAGCCTTGAGCGCGGCGTTCAAAAGAATCAGTGTAGAGAACATCAATGGGGTATCCCCATCGCTCAGTCTGAACCTGTCCATCCTCAGTATGCCGACAGCCAACCCATCCTGGCCAATTCAACGGCGCCAACACCTCAAAAGACCATTTCACATAGAACTTCTCCTGCCATATCTGACAGCTCCATCACAGAATTCGGACGCGTAGTACGTCAGCAAGCAGCCGATGACCAGTCAAGCCTTGGCGCTTTCTCCAAATCAATTTCCCATATCGTGCCTTGGATCTCGACGGTATCCACTTGCACCACAGCCGAAGATTCAGATGCGACTGCCCGAGCACTCGGCACACAGACGTCTGAAACTTACAGCATGTCTCGGCGATCAAGCGCTGGAAGTCAGGATAGCAGGACACCTCCGTCCACTGCGCCTACAAGTCCTACATTTTCGACATTTTCTACAATGTCGTTTGAGAAGTTGGTATTAGCAAACTTACCGGAGGTTCCCACTGCGCTAGGGAAGGTCACTTACATGGTCGAAGCTCTAGCTCTGGAGAAAGTGAAGCAGAACGAACTGGAAAGGGATAGTGACTCGGACAGAGCAGTCCTTCGTCGTCACAGCTTGGACCTGAGCTTTTCGCCTCGGCAGTTGAATCACTTGGATAAGATCCAGAACAGTGAATCACCATGCCTTCAAGATGTTTCTGTGCTCAAAATTGGTCTCGCCATGACGGAGGACGGCCAAATAGTAATGGCGGAGGACGCTAGCAACAACGCCAGATCCTCTCCTTCTTTGCCTCGGCACCCAATATCGGCGAGATGACTGAAGACCTTTTTTGGGAGGACGAAAATCAGCTATATCCCACTACTTCCATTGGCAGCACCTTCTAGCACCGCCAAAGGTATATATTCCTCCACTGGACCCAGAATATACCATAACCCAGGCTCTCCAGTGCAGGACCGCACCGGTCCCGAGATCGATGAAGACGATACAAAAATATATAACTCATGTCACGATACTCCCCGCAACTCCAGCTACCACCATGTCGAGCGGAACCACACCGAGATGTGAGATGCACATAAATATATATATCCGCTTCCCCACCAACCTTCCTCCCGATCACTCTCTGGCAGCACAGTTTGGACCCGGCATAGTCCGCGCAGTCTCCTCTCGCGCAATTACCGCATATAAAGCAGTCACCGGGACAACCAAGCAGCGATGCCACCCATCACAGCTGCGCAAGCTGTGCTGGCCCTCGTCACCCTCGGGGTCACAAGTGTTGCCGTAGTGGGAGACGCCCAAAAAGGTCACTTGGCCAGAGCTGGCTTCGCCTTTTGGAAAAAGGGGGATACGGGGAGAGAAAGGGAAAGGGAAAGGGAAAGGGAAAGGGAAAGGGAAAGGGAAAGGGAAAGGGAAAGGGAAAGGGAAAGGGAAATGAAATTATAAGGAATATTTTGTTCTGCTGGAAAACCAGATGAAGAAAAGTATTGTCGATCTGTTTCAAGAGATTGACTGGGAGGCTTTTTGCCCTGTCATTCATACGAAGGAGCAAGAACAAGGTTCAGGAGAGGAACTTCCAATATTGTCAGTAGCTACAAGAACGTCATAAAAAAACCGTATTTCAAACAACTTGCGCATTATGTCTCTTGATGCTTGGCAGGTATCGTCTGAATACTTAAATGCATCGCACAGCTCCCCGTCCCTAGGTGTCTTTGCCGAACTCAGGCTTTCCCGGTTCTGAACTGAGTGGCATGAATCGTTGGGATAATGGAGGCAGCATACTCTTTTTGTCCGGAGTTGCATCACTTGGTGTTGTTGATGCTTCAACGATGATCTGATTCTACAATCAACTGAGAAGGGGTTGTGACTAACCTCTCAGCTTAAGCTTGTATCGAGTATAACGATTTGAGCTTTTACTGGTTACCTACAGCACAGGCGTCGATCGATGAATCGGAAGATGGAATTGTTGGATAGGTTTTGCGAAACAGACACGATCGATCGACCAAAGCAGAAGAAAATGCGGTGTATTGCTCTGTTGGAAAGGACGCCATTCGGAGATGGGCTAGTAACACATCACACCGAGTATCAAATCGTTCTCGGGGTTTACGGTTTGCACGAGCTCGAAGCCAAGAGCCTTCCCAAACTCCAGTGACACAAGGATCCAGCCATCGTCGTCTATGGCAACTCGCAGAGTCTCCTCCATTCACTTCCCGTAGCCGTCAAGCTCTTTTTCCGTCCAGGTCCATAGCTTCTCGCCCAACTCCTCGCTCTGCGAGTCCTTTGACGGGGAACCAATCACTCCAGCCTTTTCGTAGAAGACGCCAGGTGATAGCCTCTCCTTGGGCGTCGTCATTACCCAGCATGGATTACGAGCACCTTCTTCCACCGAGACAGCTTGACCCAAAGTCGCGAGATAGACGAAGATGCGGTTTAGCAGACTCCATTGGACACTCCAAAGGTTGGTGAAGATGACGCCGGGATGGACGGAGACAGTGGTTATATCTGGATAGCGTCATGACAGTTCCGACGCGTAGACGACATTAGCCAGCTTGCTTTGTCCATAGCGAACCCAGCGCCCGGCGAAAGAATAGTCTTGCGTGGTCTTGAGCTCGTCAAAACGGATACCTCCAGAGGGCGTCCATCTGAAACCAATGGAGGACTCGAAGACGATACGTGCGTCACCAGTCTGACTGGCAGTGTTCTCTAATGTCGGGAGAAGCATTTTGACCATAAGAGCATGTGCCATTTGATTGACCCCAAACTGATGTTCATAACCATCTTTTGTCACACTAGCATCCGTTCCCATCACCCCAGCATTCAGAGAAGGGCATCGAGTCGCTGGGATTTGGAGAGAAATTGTTTGATAGCGCTTTCGACGGAAGCCAAAGAAGTCGGGTCGCATTCGAGGAAGATGACCTTGACGGTAGGGTTGGCGGCTTTGGCGAGAGAAATAACTTCGGCGGCGCCTTTTGAATTTCGACCAGTGAAGTAGATCCCTGCCGGCTGCTTCCGTGAAAGAGCTAAGACAGCTTCCTTGCCTAGTCCAGAGGTTCCTGCATAGACGCAAGAGTCAGTGAGTTTGCGGCAACGACGGTGTCCAGGGCGGTAAATAGTCACCTCCTGTGATAAGAATGATCTTGTCTGTAAGGCTAGGGATGTCCTTGGATGGGTCAAAAGGTTCCGACTTCATGTTGTTGGATCTCAAATGGATAGTAAGCTAATACATGAGTAAGGCGGAGGATTCGGAAGAGATTAAAGTGACTACATATGTTGATAAAAGGACCAGCAGTTTGTATAACAGTTTACATGAGTGGTGCACGTGAAACGGGTTTGGCCAAGAAGCAAGCAGCTTTAGGCTACAGCCGGTACCATACATTCAAGTTGTGCCGAGGGCATGTTTGGCATATTGAACTACAACACTGACACGATGAAACACGATATGTGGAGCGATCTGATGGACAAACCGAACATGGCCGAATCTTCCCAGCTCACTTTGCTTGCGACAACTGTCGAGCCAAAAAGGTGGAATGAACCGCCCCAACTTCAACGCTGGTTCCTTAGCATCTCAGCTTAAATACGATGGCCAAAAGCAAAGCTGTTTTTGGTGTAATGATTCGTCTATCCGCTGCTTGTACACCAGGTACAGCAACAAAAGGGAATGCTAGCGAAAGTACGACGCCAACCAAAGAACTGGATCCGTCAACAAGACGCACAGCCAGAATCAGATATCGGGCGATCAACGCAGACTATCGGAAGGCAATGCCCAAGCAAGGGAGGTCTCCCAAAGCATCGCAGACCAACGGGCGGTGATCGGAGTTTCCAACATGAGAATGCTAGAGATCGGCTTGAGCCCGGACAGCATACGAGAGCTCGACGTAGAAGATGAACAGTTGCTCTTCGATGGACTTCTTCCCGATTTAGTGCCAGACTCTGGCCCACAGGGTGAAGATCCGTCTACTTTTGAGTTTAGTCACTCGAGTGCTGACGGGACTATGAATAAGAGTATGACACCTTTAGAAGCCCCTATCTGATCTCTCTACTTGAACTTAGAACCGCAAACGCTAACAAGCTGTAGGACTCACCAACTCATCTTCGCATCAATTGCCTTGTCTAGAACTTACGTCCTCTTCTCCCTGCTTTTCTCCTCTCTTTACCTTACTCAATTCGATCGAGGGTTCTAATCCACAATGGCCAATCGATCACGAGAGATCAGAAACCTATTCGTCCAACAAATCAATTGCTCCATCTGAGCCTGAGGGCGGAGGTCCCGTCAATGCTGGCACAAGAACACCCTCTCAATGTCCTCAAGCCATGATCACTGTTCTCGAGGACTCTGAGCGCAGGTGCCATCGGGTTGAGATTCGAAACATGCATATCATCGTCGCCCAGGTAAAGAACGCTCTGAAGCAATGCAGTCAGATACTGGACTGCAACCACTGCAGTCTTCTCTCTGATCACATGATGCTAGAAGCCGTCGTCCTCAACAAGCTAGTCTCTATCATGGAAGAGGTCTCTCACATCTACATCCGGCGGCGAACATCGCGCAGCGACTTGGACCACCGGAATACATCCTGGAACCTCTCCATAGGGGACTATGCAATTGATTTAGAAGTCGAATGGGCAGCCGTGATGAAGGTACTCATCGTTATCAGCCTCCAACGCACCCTTGCCATGCTCGCGTGCCTGAAGCGAATCGCAAACTCTACTTTGTGTGAAACGCAGATTTCGATGCTACGGGCAACGGAGCAAAAGGCCAAGAAAGTTACGCTGATTATGCAGTCTGATGAGGTGGCAGGCTACGGACTTAATCCACTAGCTAATCTTAGGACCGATGTACAATAATGACTTTATAGGCCAATTGATTAGATATCCGAGGTTGAGACCCTCTTCAAATCCTGATTAAACCCCTCACACGCCTTCAACCACCTCCCTGCCAACCATTCACTCATCACCCACCATAAAACCCCGCCAAACTCCTCATTCTGCACAAACGTCGTTCCCCCCTTTGTCACGACGCTCTCCTCGAATTTAAAAGTGTGCCTACCGGATAGAACTCCATGATTGGGCAGGCCTTTCCATTCGAAGCAGCTGGGCGTGTTTTGCGTGATGGCGCCGACGAAAGGCGGCCCGATCTCAACGTGGAGTTGGTTTCCCGGATTGAGGGCGGTGGGTGACGGGTAGGTGGGGGAGAGCGGAGTGACGGCTTTGAAGAGGCCGCTGCGGCAGGTGCGGAGGGTAGGGAAGTCGAGGAGCTGGGTTGGTGGGGAGTACTAATGCGGACGAAGGGTGGATGGGGTACATGTACCACGCTCCAAACCTTCGACAGTGGCGCGTCGATTTCAATGGTGGTGTTTATCATTGCGTTGAGAGATTGATGTGATCATGAGTTTGGTGTAGAGGATGGATGTAGGATTTCCGGGCGTCGGTGTTCCGCGTTCGATAGTCCCATGAACAAGCCCGGTCTGAGGCCCGGCTTTGAAAACCTGGCGTTGAGAGAATAACCTTACGGACAGGATAACGCGATGCTTTCGGCGGGATCAATGGCAATGCAGAAGTAGCCCATTTGGTGGGGAGAGAGCCGTCGACCATCAAAGCTATCCCTTGGTGCAACGGGAGCCAATCAAAAAGTCGTGAGGCTCTGCCTGACTTATCGGTGTTTCAAAAAGGCAGCGAAAATGCTTTTGGCAGCTTTTCTCACAGTTAGAGATGCCAGCGGAATCCGAAAAATCTAAGAGCACCGAACAGAAATTGATGCGAGGAGAAGTGAAGGTAGAGTATCTCAATGTAAGTGCATCACGTTAAGTTCCAGGCCCGACATCCATGAAGGAGCTCACAGAGGTAAGGCATCCGGACTGGCAGTACGTACGTGATCGAAGGAATGTACTGTGTACCTGCTAAATTTAGCACAGAGCGCTGCACATCACATGATAGCTATGCGGGCCCCACGGTCTAACCCAAGCGCAAAAAGACTTGAGAACACAAGACCCTGAGCCTGAACGGTCGCCCAGACAGAGGAACACGCGCGCGCAAAGGCTCGGGGGTCTAGCGCACGGTAGCACTGAGATTGTTGCTAGACGACGTCCAATTGTCTCCTGGTGGAGGGAAGTAATTTGAGAATTCAACGAGTGGAAGGCATAGGTTTTTCCCATCAAGCGTAGTCGATACCCAAGATGCATGGCGAGTAGCTCAGATTAACCAGTCTCAACCAGTCTCAATGACACACGTATCTTCGCGAGCAGAGTGTGTCTCAGGGAATTACGCTTCCTTTGACGAAGTCACCTATAGCGCAGCATCCATGACGGCGAGGTCTGTTTGTGAAACTCTCTCTGAAATTGCAAACGGTCTTTGCCAATGTCCTTATGACCCCAACTGTCCTCCACTTGTAGTCTCCGCAGATTTGGGTATGAGAAGCTGGGTCGATAGAGATCGGACAAGAATTGTTCCTCATGCGGACGTGTCAGACTGTTGCCCGCAATGGTTGCTGTCTCAATGGAAGCAGGAAGGATATCCACCGCTCTGGACATCTTGCCCCGTTGGAAGAGCATGTCCGTGTCTACCTTGACATGTTTGAGCGCTGTGAAACCCCGTAAAGTGCCAATGAATCGACCCTGCCCAGATCCAGTAGACAGAACGAGCTCCTCCAGTGTACCTCTTGCATTTTTTAGCAAATCACTGATACGATGCAGTCCCCATCCAGCACGATGCGCAATGTACTTGAAGCTCCGCAATGCTTTGATACTATTGCAAAGCTTCTCGAGCCCTTCCACACTCATCCCGCAGGTCTCCAAAAAGATGTGCTCGATAGTCGGGCTCGCGCCGGGATAATCAAGCCAACCGTCCCGATAGCAGTCTCGGTACATCCCGACCAGGTTGCGGCCATGCATGGACTGTATACCCGGTAGTGAGGCGAGCAGAGGGAACATCTCTAGATCGCAGACGCCATTTTCAGAAGTGTCCTTCTCCAATACGTATACAGCCTTGAGCTTTGACAAGGCTCTGTCACCAAGGGCGTCGGGGGGTTGTTGCTTGATCGATCTTATCATCTCTTTCACTTGCTCCAACTTGGTATGGTCCAAGCGGATGGTGAGCCTTCGAATGTTTGGAAGGCAGGCGAGCATAAGGGCGAACAGATAGTCTTCGTCGCCCTTGTTGATCTGTTCAAGCCATCGGTCCACCTCGTGGGCGGGTATGAGTCTGGTCCGGCGGAGAATGTCTCTCAAGTCAGCCTCCTCTACAAGGCTTCTCTTACTAAAAACTTCTTCCACCAAGGCTGTCCTTTCCCTGTTCCGAGGTCCTTCAAAGTTCCTCCAGCTCCTATGGCCTCGAAGTTCTACCGACTGGGGATAGAGTGCGATCCAGGGTCGAGCGCACATCTCGTACAGCATATTCGCGGCGGCGACATGATTGACAGATACCTTGGTGTACTGCGCTCTAAGCTGCCTGTGTTCCAACACAAAAGGCGCTGCGATTTCCCTGACGCGATGACTTGTTCGACCGTAATTCTCAAGATCTGCTGGTTGGACTCGCTGTGAAATCTGATGGATGATTTCGGTTGGCAAAGCGTTGAATGACATGATTAAATTGAGAGAGTGTGAGTGTGAAGATGCTTGACGATATCCAGATGAGGAGAAGGAAAGAATTTTTGAAACGATGACTCGTAGAAAGTCTGTGAAGTAATGCGGAGAGAGCGGGGAGCATAAACAGTGCCTTGGCGTGAGCTTGGCGCGAGCTGATTGCCCCACTTTACCTTTAGAGACGGTACGGTAAGGTACCTGTCCTATCGCGCTGGGTTGGCGCCGAAGTTAAGATGAAAACTCCGACACAGTAATTTCTCAATTTCCCTTCACCGTCCATCAATCCCGCAACAATCCATTGAGGACAGCAATATCGTGACTGTTGGTAGATAGAAAACAATCGCACGATGCCTTTCCCTCAGACATTGGAAGCAAAACCCAAGTGCATCTTCTTTACAGACTTCGATGGTGCAGTCCATGCACTCAGGAACGAGCAATTGGCAATCGCTGACCAACGAGCAGGCACCATCACCCTCTCTGATAGCAATGACTGGATGGTAGATGCCGTTCTAGTCTCCTTCCAGCCCATTCCGCTCATATGACCTTCAGACGGATAATCTTGGCTTTGGTGGGGACCTTCGCCGGCAGGGCAATAAGGATGTTCTGGAAGGAAAAGACACCTTTCGGTAAGGCAACACAACCCTGAAAAGGAGTGGGAATCTGTTGGTCTGATTAGCGCTGCAGGGATTCCTTCAGAGCCATGATGGACAGCGTCAAAACCCCCTTTCCAGATTGCATCAAAGCACTTTGCGACAACATCAAGCTCGACCCATATTTCAACGATTTCTACAAGTGGTCGAGAGAGAACGGTGTCCCAGTCATTGTCCTCTCTTCGGGCATGACACCAATCATTCGGGCTCTCCTGGTTCATTTGATCGGTCCAGAAGGCAATGACATTGAGATTGTGAGCAACGAGGTCGCGGATCGGCCCCCAAAGAATATGAACGAGGAAGGTGGCTGGCAAATCAAGTTTCATGATGAAAGTGGCTTCGGACACGACAAGTCTCTGACCATCCGACCCTACGCCAAGTATTTCGAGGAACATCCCGACGAGCCGCGGCCGACCATGTTCTATGCCGGAGATGGCGTTTCAGATCTGTCCGCAGCAAGGGAGACCGATCTGCTATTTGCCAAAAAGGGGCACGGTAAGCCGACGGCCCAATCAGTGGCTGTTGCAGGATTCAACTGACATCCCCTCAGACCTCATCACATATTGCGAGCGCGAAGGTGTTCCCTTCACCGTCTTCGAGGACTGGCAATCAATCCTCGCAACGGTCAAGGCCATATTGTAAGCTCTATCCCACCCCGTCCGTGACCTCGAAAAGACGGTTGCTTACCGCCAAAACAACAGCGAAGGGAAAACCAGCGTCGAACAGCTGGCAGCCGAAAGCGCAGAAAAGGCCAAGCAGAAGAGTTAAATTGGGAACGACGAGCCCCTGTAATCCATTGCAACCGCGAGCATCCGAGCTCGTGCATTCTGGAAAGAAACCGCTTTTGAAACCCATTGCTTCTGGATAAGTATTTGGTCACTTTACCACCGAGCTCCATAGATGTATAGAGCCACATGGATTTAGAATGGAACTTTTAGACATTTGGCGCGACAACTCTTGTAGTGATGAATGAACGTGGAAGGTACCCTTTCTTGATTGCAATTGTCTGAAACCACCTGCCCCCAAAGCCGCTACTTTTACGTGGACAGGTACGGCATCGCACCCTTTGAAATAAAGCCCATGACTCTACTCGATCCAGAAGTCATGGATGATCTAAACTTTTATCTCACAACCATGTTACTTGTGTGTTCTCCCTCACCATCGCCATAGAAGGGTACGCGTCCACTCTATCCCGAGGAGTACGGTCTTGGAAAACAGGGTAGCGGGAGATTGACTGCCTCGCCCCGGAGCACTGCTCAAGAGATGTCCTTTTTCCGTAAGGATTTTTCATTTTTCACCACAGTGGCCTCGTCGATGCTCCTCCTCCTCCGTAGCACGCCCTCGCATCATCACACCAACCCCCCCCCCCCCCCCCCGGCCCCCTCGTCCACCATGACATAAACTTCACATCAGATTGCCGCGAGAACCGCCACCACCACCACCACCGCCACCACCCCAAAACCCACCTTCCGCGAACCCCCCCCGCCAACCGCACCCGACACCCCCCCGACCGTATCCCCCGGCCTCCTCTCTGCCGCCGCAACAAGCGTCTCCCCAACCCTACTAAAAGCAAAACAACCGGTCGGCAACCCCGCCCCCACCTTTCCCCCCTGGAAAAACGGCTGCGTATCCGCCGGCTTCACGAGCGCAAGATTCAGCGCCTCCTGGAACACCTCCAGCGCATCCACGCTCACGCTCGGCAACACCAGCGTCAGATTTTCGTACACTTGATCGGCGGGGAGGGATGGGGGGGCCGGGTCGCAGGAGGCGGTGACGTTGTGGACTTGGGTGATTGTGGCGGTGAGGGTCGGGGTGTCGAGGGTGACGGATACTTGGATTGTGACGGGAAGGGCGCCGATGGAGGCGACGAAGGTGAGGGTGGGGCGGAAGGAGAGGGAGAGGGTTAGGTTTAGGTTTTTTGTGGGGGAGGTGAGGGGGGAGGGGGTGAGGGTTGAGGAGTTGCTGGTTTGGTTGGTTGGTTGGTTAGATTTGGTTGGATTGGATTGTTTTGATGGGATTCCGCGAGAGAGAGAGAGAAAGGAGAGGCTTACAATCCGATTGATATGGATTCGTTGAGAGCTTCTAATGGGAGAAGCAGCTCTGAGCCAGATGGAACCTATGCCAAGGTAATGTCAGTCAAGGCCTTCGACGCGTGTATAGCCAGCCCACTTACCTTGAAATCGAAGCCGTATGTAAAGTTGACATCGTTGGTTGTGTTTACCCATCCGTAAATTTCCGGACTGAGAGTAGCCGTGATGCTTAAATCACCAAGCTACAGAATGAGCCAAGAACGTGTATGTCACAGCTAAATGCGAGCACATACGCTTTTCGTAAAAGTTTTCGATGGCAACGGCACAGCGAATTCATTCGTTTGGTTAGACGCATTCAGGATGACGTTGAAATCAAAATGAGCGCTTAATTCGTCAAACGTGGCACCCACCCAAAGGCCCGTGAAGTCAAAGTCGGGGTGCAATTCGAGGACATCGGCCGGGGTCGGGATTTGGCTGCCCGGGAATGGGTCGTCTGGGATCTTGCCACCTCCGGAGAGACTGACGTTGCCAAAGACGTTGCATTTGGTGCATTCGAGGCTGAGGTCTTGGTTTCTATAAAGTATCGTAAGTGTCTTTACCATGAACGTGAAACCGAAGTGATGGCCTTACATGGGTACACTTCCATCGTATATCACAGGAGGATAAATTCTACCATCAAGGATAATGTCTAGAGCCTCATTGATCTCAATCGGCGTGGGAGGCGCGGTAGAGGACGGAAGCAGTTGAGCAAAGTAGGAAGAGATCTCGTCGGCCAGTACTCCACCCAGCGACGTGACAGCATGGAAGTGACCCGGCGATGTTGTTGTTGCAGTAGTGGTTGTTGTTGAAGCGGATGCTGCAGCTGTCTGTCCTGCTGTACAAGCCGCAAGCACTGCTAGGAGTGTAAAAATGACGGATTGAATGTACATATTTGAGTAAATATTCCCCCTTGCTTAGCTTCAAGAACAAAGACAGCTTGTGCCGACCGAGGCCGAGGACGACACATAATCGAAAACAGTGGCTGCTCACCCTTTATCGGTTTTTTTAACAAGGGAGACCCCCACCGTTTACTGGGAAGACTCGGGTTACATATTGGCTTGACCCTCATGTGGACATCTCGAGGCATAGTCCGTTCAGCTCCTCCTCAAAGGTGTGGGGTGAGGTTCTGAAGAGCCCAGGAATATCCATGTCAACCGCTCAGATGCGTTTTTCTCATACCTATCGTGGCTTGTAGATCGAAGGGTTATCAAAACGTCTACCAATCGATAACGTGGAGAAGAAGCCTGTCGGCACGAATGCCGAGCTAACCATCAGCGAGAAGAGGGAGGCTTTTCATATGCGCTGCAAACTGTCCTGCAGCTGATCTGGAGTCTTTGAAAGTAACCCAAAGGGGGTTTGATTGGCGTAGTACTGTACAGAGCAACTCTTCACGAGCATTTAATGCATGGCTAAAGAATGTGCGACTCGAACGGAAGGCATTCTCCGACAGGATATTCGCTTAGACTAGACGCCATGAAGTAGCGAGAGACAAATACGCAATATGGCTGTCCGACTTGGGAATATAACTATTGTCAGGATGGGTATCCCTAGCCGGCCTGCTAGGCTGTGATAGGAGAAAGACTAGAACGTAGCCGGTAGCCCCGTTACAGTATCCGTTGTAGGAAGATTACTGCTGATCCATACCTGAAGTACATATAGTACATATGCAAGGACGGATTGCTAACTTGTATCGACAGCGATATATTCGGGGTCCGTGTAAAGCGATGGGGAGAGTGCGAAACATCGTCCCATTGTGGGTGGCACTAATAAGGCTTTTCTGGAATGAAAGCTCATTGGTGAGCTAAGTAAGAGGCTTACTGGTATACGACGAGTGTAAAACATGTCCAAACTTTAGTGGTTCACTGTAGAGGTGTCGTACGGAACACGTTCTGCGTCCGGGTATTCTTTTGGGAAAAGGTTATTCTCCCAACACAAGCGAGGTATTGTGCAAGCTTATAGGCTATTATCAACCAATTCCAGGGGTGCGACGCATACCCCTTGATGTTTAGCAGAGATGCTTGTATTTTAAGGTAGTGTTGCAGAAAGTGAAACGATAACATGATGCCCAGGTGAATAGCTGAGGCCTTTTCCTTTATTCTCGCGTTCCTTACTTTCGAAGGAAGCAGTAACAGGCTCTTGATTGGCCAGACACCCCACTCAACTATGCAAGACCCCTTTTCCTTTTTGGAGGCATGTCAGATTTTCGAGCCGTATATTCAGAGTGCTTCGGCACGTTTTATTGGATTGATTGGACAGTGCGGCCCCTATTGCATAAGTGAGTGTGCAGAGAGTGGATGCAAATCGACGATGCGTTAGATTAGATAAAAGATGCATACACGTGTCCCACGCTTTTGCTCGGACTCCAGCGTATTTTGGAACCCAACATTCTCGAGGGCTACGTGGCATAGCAGTGCGGGACTACGCAATCCTAGGATGTTCCAGTTGTCGGGCGTGTGATTGGATGGATATGCAATGTCAAATAAAAGAGATTAAGCCTAAGATCTATGCTTCGTAGGCCGATAGAATGCCATTTCCTTCTTTCAGCAATAGTGGGCAGCATTAATATCATGATGTGTGGGGGGAAGTACAGGCGGACAGGGCGTCCTTGTAACTGGTAGCGGACCCGTCACAATGGTAGCGAGACTATCGATTGGGAGAGGTACGAATACGGAGTACCGGGGTCAGCCTTCCGAAATCTTGGCAAGCACTGGAACTAGCGCACCTCAAGCTCGACTCCTTCTCCACCATCTTACCTTACCATCGTCGTCTCTCACCATCCCCAACGAATACCACAACCGACCAACCATGCCCCCCCACTCCCTCCTCCGCCTTCCCCTCCGCCTCCGCCTCCTCACCCCACCCCACATCCGCCCCCTCTCCCTCACAACCACCCCCCCGCTCTCAGCAACCCTAATGCAAGTCCTCAAAAAACCCCGCCAGCCGCAACGAGCCCGGCATCCCGTCTCCCCAGCTTTGGTAAACAGACCGCACATGAAAGGCGTCTGTTTGCGCGTCGTCAACAATTTCAAGCCGAAGAAGCCGAATTCGGCCGAGCGGAAGGTGGCGAGGGTGAGGTTGAGTAGCGGGAGGGCGGTTACGTGTTACATTCCCGGGGAAGGTGCGTCAGTGCGTTGGTGCGTTTTGCTGATGGTTGTTGATGTTTGTTGCTGTTGCTGTTATTTTAGTGAAGTAAAGTGAAGGGGGGTGGTGTGGTGTGCGAGGTGGGAATTTGGGAACGTGGAGGGTTTAGAGGGAGGGATCGAGATGGCTGATTGAGTTGTGATATAGGCCATAATGTGCAACAACATAGTGTTGTGCTGGTGAGAGGGGGGAGGAGTCAGGATTGCCCTGGTGTGAGGTACCATCTTGTGAGGGGAGCACTGGATTTGGTGAGTTCGATTTTGAAAGGCTCATGTGGCTGGTCAATGTTGATAGGCTAATGTCATGGACAGGGTGGCGTGGGGAATCGCATTACCTCGCGGTCAAAGTATGGGACTAAGAAGCCGAAAAAGGCAGCGGCTTAAGATTTGCGACCTCCAAATTATAGTGTACGATACCACATTAAGAGCCAAGTATACTGAGCGTGCTCAGAAACAATTCCTGAATTGCATGCGACGCTCCAATCTATGACCAATGGTATCTCCTGGAATTCCCAAAATTTGAAGATTAAAGTCAACCATCCCCACCTAGCTCCTCGAGCTCCCGCTCTTTTGCTCTGAGCTCTATCCTCATCTGCTCCACGTCCATCCTCAGCTTTGCCCTCTTCTCTCGCAACTCCCACCCACCAGGATCACTGCTCGTGCTTTGCCTAGGCCCGTTGTTGGGAGGCGGTAGTTGATATCGTTGCGGCTGGGATTCGGGAAGCGAATGTCGATGTAGCGGTTGCTGCTGCTGCTGCTGGCCTACGCTTGATAGATTAGGGTCAATCGGCATGTCATCTATCGCGGACTGTGGATGATTTAAAATGGACGAAATGGAGCTTAGACGTTTTGCGCTTCCACTTTCTGGTGTAGACGGTGAGGGGTTGTCTTGATCTGTGTTGGAATGACTTCGCTTCCGAGACGAAGACCCTGGAAGTGGGCTTAACCTAGGGTACGACCCAGGGTCGGAAGGACGATGCAGAGATGCATCGTGCATGCTGGATAGAGAGGGAAGATTCTGTTGTGGGTGGCTCGATGGTCGCCGTCGTTGATCCTGTCGTTGGTTTAATTGGTAGCCTGTGAAATCTACTCCTATAGGAGGTGGGTCGTATTGATGTTGAAGTTCTGACTGACGCTCGTGCTGGCGAAGAGTGAGGTTGGCAGGGCTATTAGGATCCATGCTAGACTCAATGCGCTGTCTGTTCCTCACTTCGGGACTATCAAGATGGCCTGGAGTCGGGCGAAGGTCAAGGTTGAGAGGTCCAGCTTCCATGCTTGAAAAAGCACGTTGCTTGCCCCGAGCCTCATGGTTTTCATGATGTTGTGGAGTGGGTGACGGCGAGACGGGGAAAGTCGAGAGTTGAGAAGCGTTTGGATCTTGCTCGTTGGTAGCGGGTACTACCCTTTTCCTCCGTTTGATAACAGATTTCTTCATAGCGACTGGCCGATGTACCCCGTGAAGCTTATGATACAGCCCTGGAAGATATTAGCTATGCTTGGATTAGAATCAAGCGTTGATCTTACCGCAGGCGTTACAAATTGTCCGGCCGCTTTCGTCTCTTCGCCAGAGAGGCGTGATTGTCGTGCCGCAGTTCTGGCAAGATAGTACAAGACTTGTGGTGTTGTGGTTGACTGCAGAGGTATCTTGTGCCATCGAGGGCTGCGGACTGATATCCTCTTGAGATGGATTCACAGCGTACGGTTCGTCGCCTTGCTGATGATCAATCGGGGTGGTGGCGCCTGGTACGGTATTATAAGCAACCTGCGTTGTCTTTAGGACTCGGTTGTTGAATGCTGGACAGCCGTTGCAGCCGTCTGCGCCTCCAGTACCATTGCAATGCCCTCCCCCAGGACATGAGCCTTTGGGTATCTGACCAGCTGCAACGTACGTAGATCGGTGGTGATGTCCCATGTCGTTAGCCAATGGGGAGACGCTTCGTTGATGCTCTTGGTTATCCACCTCCGACCCGTGCGCCGACGCAGGAGTCGACGAAGGCCGTTTCATATGGGTTGGTCGAGGTGTATTTCGTGCCTTCGAGTACAATCCACAAGCGTTACAGATAGTCGAACCATTGGGCGATCGACGCCAAAGAGGTGTGCGAGTAGTGCCGCAATTACTGAAAACCGTGTGTCAGTCAGTCTCCTACCGCAGACGGCGATTACACATTCGGAGTGGGTAGCTTCGTACGTACCTGCAAACCTGACCCAGAGGAGGCTGATTGCTGATGGGGGAGTATTGTGACTCTTCATGACGTTCGTGTAGGCGAGAGTCTGTGTTCTCGTTGCCACTATCCAAAGGTCCATCTCCTAATCCTCGATCGCCACTTGATCCGGGAAAATCTATAGATGCTTCTGGATCCAAAGCCGAGCCAGAAATGCTGTCTCCATTGCTCTCCCGGCCCCTCCGCGAATGCTGTAGGAGCTGCTCCGCCGCTTCAAAATCAACGTCCGAAGACTGCCCCGGGAAATTGTGATACTGCTGATGTAGTATCGAATTGTCTTGCGGACCCATCCCCTGTTCGCTCACCCTAGTGAATTGATCTTGCCATGCCGTTCGATAATATAGTATATTTTGGGGATGGTGATGTTGAAGCGGAGGTTGATAAGGCGTTTAGGGGAAGGTTCATCGGCCGGCGCTGTGAATGCTGGTGGTAGAAGGACTGCGGAGAATGCGGGAAGACTGCCTCGGAGCTATCGAGGGCCACGCGACTGATGCCTCGTATGGGAAGACTGATTTGCATGCTTAGCCAAATACTACTATTGCAAGTGACGGGAAAGAGTGAACCTTACCTTTATGTAAGACGAATAAGAATGGTATGGTTCTGCGGATGGGATACTTTGTCTCTCGGGACTAAGCGTTACATCTGTATACCTTATGATGTACTCGTACAGACGCAGGTTGACGTCGGAAGGAAGTAGATGAGTAGATCTTGAATATATTATGATGTTTGCTTATGTTTGACTATGTTTTATTGTATCGGCAGACGACTCGAACTCTGATAGAAAGGGTCGCCTGAATTTGGGTGACCCACCCGATCGGATTCGCTTGCATTTACCCTATTCGCGTGAGGCGAGCCTAAAATGCCACACTAAATCCCCGGATTGCATTATAAATCCCTTTCTTCCCCCTCTCTGATTGGCTGTCTAGTCTTTGTGCCAAGTTCACATTTAGGTGATAAGATTAAAACACTTCATACAATCAATAATGCAACAATCAAATGCATCAATAAGGAGATTGGCTAAGCTTGGCCTTTCCCGCCTTGGCGCTGCTCTGTTGCTCATCTTCAATAATGCTGCTTTACTAACAATGGCGGGCGATGGGTTGGAGCTCAATGATAGGCAATCGATTTTCTTGATTCCGTAGCCACTAATCCGTACACCTTGGACAAGCACTTCATCCAAAAGAGGACACGTAATGCTAAAACCTCTTGGCTCCCTCTCCAAACCATAGATACACGCATATAACAGGCGGTTCGGTCATGTCAAAAGCGCAGTGCCTTTCTTGCCCCTTCGCCCTGCCATACAGCTCTTCCCTTCTGAGAGTCTCATATTTGCTCGGCTCCCCACTGTCGCAAAAGAATAAGTTGACGTGTCTCAGAAGGAAGGGTTCAAAGCCTTACTTCACCACTGGCGTCTCTCATGTTCTGCGGCGGTTCAATCGATGGGATGTATTCGAGTACGCAATAACCCACGCCTACGATGGCGATGATCGATCCAGGGACCACGCGGATAGCACTTGTTTGCAGTAAGATTGTTCCGACAAAGATGTAGACTGGCGCTCTGGGTCAGACTTTCTTCTCAATCCCGACAAGCTTGACCCCCAACTCACATATTCCGCGACCTAGGAAGCTGAAGAGGAATGGCGCCCATCTCGACATATATGGTGGGATCTGAAATTCGAGTAAGAGGGTCGCTGGATAACCGATAATAAGTATAGGAGACTTTAGCGATAGGCTGACTGAGGCTGACCGGCTCCGAAGATGATAACATAGCATCCAACGATAACGCTCTGGCTATCGCAAAGAATTAGCTTGGGCGTCTCAGGGGGAAAAGGATGAAGCCTTACAAGCCAATTGGGAAAAACTGTCCTATGCCACCGAGGATCATCAAGCCGCCAACAGCTAGATTGACTAGCCGAACTGCGAAGAGGGAGCTTGAGATTAGCAGTTGATGCGTAGAGGCGATGTCGTCGCGCAAAGCGATTGCGCGCCCAAATCGCAATTCAAAGAGGCTAAGGACTTACAGATGTTCGAGAGATCCATTCCTAGCGATATGTGACGAATTGAGGACCGATGGTCGTCCGCTGTGGGCAATGTGGCGATTTGATATAGCTTATACGGAGTCAGGGGGGCGGAGGAGATTTATGTAGGACAGGTGCGTAATTTTTGGAGTCGTCGCGAGCGAGAGCTTGCAGGAGGTTGGGCGCTAAAAGCTCCAGTCACTTTGTGAGCTAGAGCGGCTTGGCACAAAGTCGCACAGTTTAGTACCGCAGCAACTTCGTCATACTATAGTATTGTTTTATCTGTACGAGAGTGAATTGTACAACAGTTGCAAGGCACGAAAAAGTCTTCACAACAACAACAACAATCATTCTTCTTTGCGCATCAATTCAACTTGATATCAATCGATAGGACACTGCGACTGCCAATTTATGTCACAATATCATGGATCTCCATAACCACTGCCCTTCGCACCCTTCGCATCCAATATCAGACCATGCAGCCTCGTCCAGCTCATTAAGTGTCAATATACTCGGGTTTCGCCATGATACACTTGATCAATAAAAGGCCCACTCTCACCACCTGCTTGATGATCGACCTGGCGTCGAATATCGTCCGCCCAGTTTCCCATACCTTCTGTCAAGCAGCAGGTGCAGTTTCTGTCTCCATCTACCAGGTGTTATTGGCGTAATCACCATAGCTGCCGTACAATGATAGGGTCAAGACGTGACAAGGTTTCGATGAGAGAAGTCGCAGCAGTCAAAGACGTAGAGGTGAGTCAACTGCATAGCTAACGCTTGCAATTGATTGATGAGCTCAATTCAAGCGACGAGCGTGATTAACGTATGCCCTGGCCAGAGTAGCAAATCCAAAATTCAGGTCTCCAGGAAAGAGGCGCCGACATGTTAGCCTGGCGGCGAACCATTGACTTGCGGAAATTGTGCCTCAAAGACCTTAAAAACATGAGTATATCAAGCATTCAAAAGTTCGCTGGGCTGTAAAGACCGCCTGGAGCGTGAGACTCTTACTACTCTACCAAATAATCATGAAAGATCGTTTACATCAAATTTCATGTTGCAAAGCTTCTCGTTTGTACTGGTCCTCGCCTCAGATACCTCAATGATTGTTGTCTCCAACGATAATAATCATTGACGCACTCACCCCTGGTAGGTCGATGATGAGCGCATTTGTTCCCAAGATTCTTTCTAGTGATATATAGGCCGCTAAACCAGATTCAGAGTCTTGCTCGGACAGCTAATGCCTCCTCCACGAGCTTGACGGCAGCTTGAGAGCAACCATACGATGACTGATACCCATAGCCACCGTGGCCGTAGTTATGGACCACCCACAGACCATTGATCTTCTCCTTTTCAATCCGGGTGCCGCCCAGGCGAACTGGTCGGAGTCCAACACCATGACGAATAACGCTGAGATGCTCAATGCCTTTGCCCTCAGTTAGCGAAGGGCAAAGTTCTACAGCTCGCTTCATGATTCTATTTGCCATGTTCGGGTCGATTTGGGAGTCCCAATTGCCCTCCTGGTAACAACCTCCGAGGATGGTGCCTCCTCCTACAACCCTCCATGTCATTATTACTGATGGACTGGTGAAGCGGATTAAGGATCTTACCCGCGGCTCTAGGAATCACGTAGCAGACTTCATCGCCGTCATTGGATCCAGAACCACCAACAATACCGATAGCCTCATTTCTGACGAGAACTGTCTGGCCTCGAGCGGGTACCATGCTTTTATCCTCAACACCACCAAGTTTGCCTGCCGAAAGCCCTGTACAGTTGACGATGAGTTGTGCTTTCTGACCCGAGTGATGCGCATGTGCCGCCTTCGAGATGTGCCCAACCACTCCGCGCTTCAAGATAACGCCCGCTTTAAGACACTGCGACGTAAGCCATGGCAAATACAGGGCCGTGTTTATGCAGACAGATCTGAAACTGTTTCCATCATCGAACCCTTCTGGAAGTTGATTACTGAGGATTTTTCTAAACTAGAAAACAATGTGAGCTGTACCGCTATCAGACTAAATCTCTGGAGAATCTACTTACATTTGGTACGATTTCTTTATACCATGGATCTGAGGACATCGCCTTTGCCAACGCAGAGCCCTCGCTGCCCTCGAAATCCCTTTTACGACTATACAAAAAGGCATCTGCAAGAGATGAGCGGACGGAATGCAGAATAGTACAGAACAAAGACCTTGAAAATGTACGCCAGCCTCTGGCGAATACTTGGCTAGCTTTTCCAACTCTGTCCAAGTATTCCTATCCCATTCTGCGGCCTCGGTACCTGGCGTAGAAACCCTACAACCCTGTCAACGATAACCCTACCCCAGACAGTAAGCCGGCAGGAACCGCAAGAACGGCTTGATCACTGACGGTAAATAATCTGCACCAGCCCACGGGGATGCGTATTCTATATCGTAATCACCGGGCATATGCTTTGCAACCACAGTGATATTGTGATTGACATTTCTAGACAGCAAAAGTGCTGTTGTCAGACCTGCCACACCTGCGCTATGCTCGTGGACCGAGTTAGTTTGGTGGTGGCGACTGTGGCGATGGAGTCTCTCATCACCGGCTTACCCAAGTACAACGATTCGCGAATCTGCCATTGCTCTAGATCAAACTTCTCAAATGCCGCATGAAACAAATTCTTTCGTCACTCAATAATAGTGGCTCAATTGCCAAGAAGGTGAACCAAATTGTGGGAAAGCCAAAGGAAAAGCGGGCATGTGCCAATTGAGAGTGCTGCCGACTGTTGAGCTTGCATACAGTGTGACTATGAGCCGCACTCGAGCCTCAAAAGAGCTGTACGAATGACTTTGTAACAAGTCACCTTGCCAAATCACGTATATTTTTTCCACCTAAAAGAGACACCTGTCTCCAAAGGTACTTGTGCTTCCGTCAAGTAGGAATCCTGCGGAGCCTTCTTAGCCACTGAGTTGAGTCAGCGAAAAGGCGGAGTCATTCAGCCTTATAGGGCGGGCTTTCAGGGGATAGGTTTAGCGAGTGCAGCCAAAGTCCGAAGCTGGATCATCATCACGCTTCTAGTGATGCCCTCTCAATAAATGCTGCCTCACGTGTGAATGGACTGGGGAATACAACCAACCCCCCCCCCCAAACTTCATTCATGTGAATGAAATTCCCTATTGTGACAAGTGAAGAGAAAAACACCAACCCCCTCAATTTATTCCTATTAAAATTTAATACATTATCCCTCTCACCACTCACGCTCCATATGAACCACAACCTTTCATCTTTGGCATCTTACCACGTACTCTACCTTGCTCCCAACTTTCCACCATACAACTCCTCTCCTTCCGCCACAAAGCCCTCACACCACCGTATTTGCACACTGCATACATCTACACTTGCTGCTCATCACATTCATCATGGGACGTAAGAATGAGTTTCCTGAACTCAAGGCTATTGGCCTGTACGCTGCAGATACCGTCGGGAATGGTATGCAGTCCAAGCCATTGCCCCTCACTCCCCTGAAAGTGTGCTGATAGAGAATTGCAGGGAATTGCCTATTCAACGCCCTTTCTGACCAGCTCTACGGAGACCAGTCATGTAACACACAACTTCGTGATGCCACAGTCGAATACATGAAGAACAACCCCGACCGCTTCAAGTCATTCCTCGTCGTCCATCCTGGAGGTGGCTCTCGTCGAAACCCAAAACGCAAAAACCATGGCTCTCTGGCCAATTCTGCCATGGCCACAGGACCTACTCCTGAAGAAATTGACGCTGCCTATAAACAGCACATGAAGACAATGGCCAAGACAGGCGTCTATGGTGACAACTTGGAGATCATCGCTTTTGCTCAAGCCTTCAAGGTGGACATCATGATCTTCTCCGAGGGAGGCCGTTTCTTTTACTACATTAGGTGTGAGAAAGCGGAAGGAGAGGTGGCTCCAATGTTGTGTATTGTTCACCATGTAAGGAACCTACCACACTGGAACGGAGCCAAAGCTAATACAATCACTAGGCATGGGAGCACTATTCATCTATCCGCAACGTTGCTGGTCCTCATAGCGGCCCACCTAACGTTCACATTGCCAAACCTTCGCCTGAAGCTGAAGCCGAGATGAACGCAGAGCTCGCCAAACATACCTACGTCAAGCCGTGGATGATTGATGAAGTGATGAGGTCACTGCCTTTCCTCACAGACCGTGCTGCCATTGAGAAGGCTTTGCAAGACTACAAAGGGAACGTCGACAATGCTGTCTCGAGTCTCATGCCAGATTCATCTCAAAGCAGCGGCGGCAGCTCTAGCATTGAGCGTGATGCAGATAGTGATGAAGATATGGAACAAAAGCCAACAAAGAAGCAGAACCGCCGTTCCAGTCGACCCCAGCCCCTCGGCCATGGGAAACCCAAGCAAAATCTCACCGTTCGAACAAAGGAAGCCAACATGCTGTCTCCAAATCCTTTGCAGCTTTCTGCAGCACTAACCCACCTCAAAGGGGAGAAATCCTACGACCCTGATGAAACCGAAGAAGAGGATTGGCGGAACGATTCTACATACAAAGACTCCGAATGTGCGTCAGTCTCCACATCGGCATCAGACTGCTCCGCTGTCCCCAAAGCCGAGTCTGGCCCTATCCGCTTGAAGCTTTCTCAACCTAAGAAACAGGCTGAACAATCTCCCAAACACTCGAGCAACTCCAGCTGCTCAAGCATACAGTCGAACACTGGCGAGTATGACGCTGATGCTGAGAAGACCCAAAAGCCCCGCGTGATCGCCAAGCCAAGGAGGCGGCTGATCACTCGGGATGAACGCGATAGACTTGCATCTTTGAAAGCAGGTCGTCTCCCTGGTGCACCTCCAAGCAGTGCACTGTACACTGCCACCCAGAAACAGAACCAGAACACCCCCGTCATCGACATGGGCATCAAGGTCCTTCACATCTAGGCCAGTTGCCTCTACAGACACCACCACCACCACCACCACCACCATCTTTACCAGAACCACCGCCGTCACCGTCATTGTCACCTTCAGCGTCATTGTCATTACTGCTACCTTTACTCCATGAATGTTCGGATCGTTTACTACACCGACTCAAAATCATCTATCCCCGTTCTCCCATCTACATCATCCACCGGTACATTCCATCCCCATTCGATTGCAAGGCAGCATAGCGACACAGGTATTTCGGTTGTAGGATCATCTAGATCCCCAATCGGCAGCATCAGCGAGGAGTTTTATAATTTCATGAGGGCATCGACAGGGAGCGAGGATTTTAACAGGGCAGCATGAGGTAGGCATTGTTGGTCTAGGAAGAGCTCCAACGAACCCAACAAATGTCTATAGCGAAGGCGTTCAGGGGTTAAAGGCAATAATACCGTTTTCGTTGGACATATGGCGACTCATGAATCATTATTGGTAGGAAGAGATTTTTACCAGGCATGAGCGGAGGAAGAGCGTTCTTGGCGTGATAGAGCCTCATCAGAACTCCTTAGACGCATGTATGAGGCTCGTTTCAGGATAGTCAAACACAAAAGGAGAATACAATCGGTTTTCTCGATACTTTATCTACTGTTGTATTCATCCACAACTCAGAGGCTTTGATTCTTGCTGATTATTCCACATTCATGGACCGAATGATTGGACCACTACTTTGCCTTAGAGTGGGTAGTGCAGAAGAACTCTGTTGATCTAGAACAGCTCAGTACTCTAGTAGCATTACGGTAAAGAATGAGGTTATCCATTGTAATTCGATCGTTATTTTTCTTTTCCCATTAATTTCTTAGTATTGGACTTTGGGTCTACAAAGGGAAATACAACAAGGATACAGCGAAATGGAAAAGACGCCAAGGATTGGCCCCCGAATGCAGGCCCCTGAATCCGATGAACCTTTCACCAATCAGATGGGTGATTATTCCAGGTCAACACTGCTGGTGCTGCATCTCTCTGCATCTTCTATCCACTAAATACGGAACAAGTTGCATATTAGGAACAGTTCGTTGTTACAAGGGTTTTTGATAGTGGACATTTCATCTCGCGTGTTCAGGGGAGGGGAAAGCCAGGTACCTACATCCAGCCAGTTCATCAGCACCTGGACCCTTGTTCAAAGCGGCCAATTGATAGGCCTGTGGCGCCGCTGCTTATTGGTGCGAACTTTTCAACAAATCGCCTTCCAGAACTTCCTCAGAAAGTCCTCCACCACCACCACCGACCAAATGTCATCAGACCAACCAGGATCAGAGCGACGTTGGCCGACGAACATGGCCCTGCTATCCTGACATTTCTCTCGATTCCTCAACCCTTCATTGCTTGTCAATCAGTCTACGGAGTTTTACTCGAGTTCAGCTACAATAATCATTGACAGATCGCTTACAACACATCCGGTCGCAAGCCCCATTCTGACGTGAAACTTTCCGCAGCTGATAGTCACGCCCCACGATCCACAGTCAACCACGCGCATGAGATGTTATCATTCCAAACCGATCTACATCCCTCAACGCGACTTGATTCGCGCTGAGATCCCCTAAATCTCTCAAGCTGTCGGCCCTCATATGTTGGCGTCGCAAAAGGCGGCGAGCCAGTGGTGGAGAAGAGCTACTGAGGAATCCTGAACACGACATGGCCTTTTGGCCTTTTGGCCGCAAATCAAGAAAGCTACGACAACCAGAAGATCGAGCAATGGCTGCTGCCAAGTCCTCACCGCCCGAACCTGCAAGGAGAGCTCCCACCCAAGAGTCGAGTGATCGAAGCGTTGCAACACTGGGGCGGAGACCCAGTCGAAAGGAAGGCCACAGTCGAAGACGCACCTCATCAGGCAAGCTTCAGAAATCAAATCAGTCGTCCAAGAGAAGTTCGGAGAAGACCGATGCCATACCTGCTGTCCCTGCCATTCCCCAGGCGCACAGGCAAGATGAGCTCAACGAGAAAGGCGGCGCCAACAAGTCAAACCAACAGATCTCACCTCCTCCTCAGGACCGTGGCGACATACCTTCCTACTACTTCCAGAACCCAATGTCAGCCACCAGCTTGCAGCCTGAGAAGTTCAGCGTCAGACTACCACCACCAACACTAAACGGCAAACGAAGCGCCAACGACCAAGGGGGCATCATGAGGCGGAAATCCAGCAAGAGGAAGGCAGACGACCATGCCCGCGAACAAGAGATCAAAGCGATGAGCTCGCCCATACCGATAGCAAAGCGTCCAGCCTCACACAACCCCGGCATACTCGCTCGAGACAGCAGGAAGGTCCCTGGTGGCCTGAATCGTAATCTCGACAGGCCAGTATCAGAAGTCTCCTTGCCCATGGCGGAGTCAATGCAATCAGCCATATCAGTAGCCTCGGATCAACACGCTTTCAAGGTCAGCGCCTTCGACGCTCTTTCGCCACGGCCTACTATACGCTATTCAGAGAACCCACGATCTGCATCTGGTAGTTTGAGGCCTTCGAGAACTTCTACCAGGAAAGACAAGCATCCAATGATACTAGAAGAGGCGACGCGGTCCAAGAAAAGAGTCGATGATCTGGCTGACGATATGGATGCCGGCAGTATCAGGGAGCTGATGGAGAGAGAACAACGGCGTTTGGAAAAGAAGAGGAAGTCAGAACACGAGAAGCTGCAGCGGAGACTCCAGAGGAGAGCTGATAAGCAACGGCAGCATGAAGGCAGGGACGGAGAAAGCGCTGAAGGGGATACTGGTCGAAGGGAAAGGGAGGAGGAGGAGGAGGATATTGGTCTTGGCATTGGAGGGGCCTCTACCGCCCCAGATCCGGAGACTACGCTGCAAGAGACCACAAGGGAGCAAGCTGTCAGGACACCTGAGTCGTGGCTCAAAGATCCCTCAAGGGAACATCTACCCGTTGAGGATCCCTTCCATGACCCAGTCCTAGGAGCTTCAACGTCACACCTTGAAGACCCCACCCCGGAGCCAGATGAGCGTGACGATGTAGTGCTCGAGACCGCCAGAGCCGTTCGGCTGTCATCCGCAAGTATGTCACCGCCAAACTCTCCTACACGTCACATCCAGGAGCCGTCCAATCTATCGCAATACTCGGAGTTGGCGCCAGCAGACACGCTCGATGCACCAGAGCCCCTTGATCCAGATCATCGACGAGATTCAGATACCAGCGTACGGTTTTCGACCAGCTGGAGAAACATATTCCGGCGCAGTGACACCAAGGCAAAGAGGGACTCGACCGATAGAGGACGAGTGCCTCCCTCGGAATTCTCAAACAACTCGAAAGAGTCGGTACACCGGCAGATGCCTCCCTCAGCATTTACAAGAATTCCACGGGCAAGGTCAGGAACTCCCATTCGTACCCAGTCAAGGTTCAGGGAAGACCTTCCAGAATTACCCCTCTCGCCACCAGACTCTCGGATGCAGTCTCCGGAACTGAGCAGACAGTCTCCGCTTCCAGAAATTGCAGGGTCTCGAGGTACAGACATCGTTGGCGCTACTGCAGCCTCCAGCAAGCCTTTGTCCGACATTCATCCTGCTTTCCGGGAAGAAGTAGCCTTGAGTCGACACGCATCCCTTCGCGGCCACGCGAATTCCCAAGAAGGTCCATCAAATGGAATCCTTTCTCAGTCATTGGCATCTGTTGACTCGGAAGGGTCGTGGCTTACTGGCAAACCTGTCAAGAGATTGTCTCAGCCCCAGCCTCTCCGCGAGAGTGCCGGCTCTTTACATGGAGACCTTCAAGAGCTCGGACAATCGGATGACGATGTCGCAGGCACTCCAGAAGAAGAGAAGTACATGGGGACTCTGACTCCAGCCCGCGACGAAGCACCGCCGAAGATACCAGAAAGGAGACGGCCATTCATGGGACCTATGGCTCGTCTTGGCAGTGACAGTGACGATGAATCCGTATTCCATCCCGCGCCGGCGGCAATAACTCCGGATGAAGGGACATGGCATGGCGCCGTCGGCAAACACCCCACGATCGTGCGCCAGGGACCTGGCAAACGAGCAAGGTCCAAAGAGGGACTTCTTAATGACTTCCAGAACGCCGAGGAATCTGGAGAGTCGTCGCCATCGGGAGAGTCCCCGGTTAGCCCTGAAAACCCATATTCTTCGATTCAGCGAGCGACGAGTGTGGATCTGGGCAAAGGGCACGCTCGGCACATCAGTGCTGGCAGTGCGAGGCTTTTGAATCTGCCACCGAGATCGTCCATGGACATAAAGAGGCTGTCAGCATCGTCGGGAGAACGAAGTCCTCTCAGTGTGGCATCGGCCTTGCCGTCGCCAAGGCTTGGCTGTCCTCAGGAGTCAGATGTTGACTGAAGAAAGAAAGTATTATACCGTTCCCACAACAAACTATTTTTCATATATTGATTTTGTGCGTCGGAGTCGGGATGATAAATGGCTTCGCTCGCTACTATACCCACTATGTTTTTGGGCGCGGACGTCCTCGGAATGCTGTCCATCGGTCTCGCTCGCTATTCCAAGGCCCCCACCAGCTTCCAACCCACCTTGGGGCTCGGAAGATTGAAAGAAGGCTGAGATTGGATGATGATCATGATAGTCCAGAAAGAGAAGGAGGAAGGTGAAAGGCAGTTTTCTATGATTTGTTGGGAGGTCTACATGCATAGCATCAATCTCGATTAGGCGACGTGAAAAAGTAGTCAGATCGTGATACACAGCGTGGCGAGAGAAGGCAAGGAAATCATTCACTTAGTTGAGGTCTCGTTAATCCAATTGGGCAAGAGACAGCCTCAGGCCCCCCTGGTTAGGCGGGGTCTGTATGTACCGATGATGACAAGGCAACGAGATGGAATTCACTGCAACAGCAGAATGCGTGATTATGGGATCTTTGAATATTGCAGGATCCAGACTGTCGGGTAGAATAAAGTACCTTTGTCCGAGAATGGATTATGGTATTCCGCCAATGCAAGATATCTCTCCGATTTGCGCCTCCGGGGTTCAAGGAGGAATAGTGCAATCTGCAGCAAGAGATATTTAACTATCAACAAGGCCAATCACTAAGACAAGTTATTCTTTTAATTCTGTGGAATTCCAAATCTCCATTTATTGATTTCAAAGTATTTCAAAGTACCATGAACTTAGTCAGCCCATCAGCTATTAACAGAGCCTGGCCTCGCTTCGCCTCTCAGCGCTGGTGGCGCCAATTATCAATCCCACCCCACACCCAACACCGCCCACGCTGCGTCATCGTTTACCCGAACTGAAACCATCTCACCTACCCTCCCATTAAATCCCTCTCTCACACTCTCTCACACGTACCCATACACGTTGATCTATAAAAGGCTGGCATTCTGGCATCCTTTACTCGAACCTCGAGACTTTTCTTCACCAGACAAACTGCCTTCACAACAGCAACAACAGCATCAAGAAAGAGTGTCGGAGCCTTATATCTAAACAAACACCACATCAACTTTCTCCACTCGACCGCAGCAAACATGTCGACGGGCACTGAGAAAGGCGTGCACAACCTTAAGAGGTGAGATAGTCATCCACTCTCTCCAGCCCTTGGACAGGACTTCCCCTCACCTTCTACACACCTCTTGTTTGCAATGCCTGGCCTGTTTCACTGCTCTTGAGCTAACATCTTTTCCTCAAATCCAGCAAAGCAGAATTCGAGAAAGCCCTCGGTGACGAATCGCTCATGGTCCTCGACTGCGTACGTCCAATCCCACATACTTCCTTCAGC
Source organism: Xanthoparmelia taractica (assembly GCA_033085395.1). Taxonomy (NCBI): domain Eukaryota; kingdom Fungi; phylum Ascomycota; class Lecanoromycetes; order Lecanorales; family Parmeliaceae; genus Xanthoparmelia; species Xanthoparmelia taractica. Next base: position 108,569 of record JANQBS010000128.1, read on the forward strand.
CCACCCTCCCAGATGCACAAACGCAAGCCTCAGAAATCCCTTGACTCTAATCTACTATACACACAAACCCCCCCTCAAGCCTCCATTTACCCTCATTCACAGCAGATCCACTGACGCCCAACATTACAGATGGCGACTTGGTGCGGCCCCTGCAAAGTGATCGCCCCCCAGATTGTCAAAATGTCCGACGCCTTCCCCTCGGTGCGCTTCTACAAGCTCGACGTCGACGAGGTGCCCGACGTGGCGCAGGAGCTCGGCGTGCGCGCCATGCCCACTTTCTTTGTCTTCAAGAACGGCGAGAAGGTGAACGAGGTCGTGGGCGCGAACCAGAAGGCGTTGGAGGCGGTGGTGGAGAGCGAGGTCGCCCAGGCTGCGGGAGGAAGTGAGAAATAGGGTGCTTGATCGATGATCCCTTTGTATGTTACGAACCAGGACTATGAACGATTTTGCACGGGATAGGGGGGGGTAGCATAGGCAACCAAAATGGGGAATGAGCTTTAGTAAGAAATGATCAATTGACATCACAACAGCATTGGCCTCTACAGCATCTCCTCCCCCTCCTCTTCCTCCTCCTCGAACGTCCTAACCGAAAATAACACAGACCAGCCCTCAGCCCCAAACTCCCACCCTTCATCATCATCCTTCAATCCCCGCAAGACATCCCCGGCCCCATCACGCCTCCCCTCACCCATAGAATCCCCACCACCGCCATCCACAAAGCAAGCACGTGCATAGGTAGTATACTCCTCTCCCGTCCTCTACGGTAGATATTTAGAAATTACGTCTGGGCAGAAGATGTAGAGGTGTAGAGGTGTCAAGGATGGGTGACTGGGTGATGCTTTGATGAGGAAGGGAAGGGGAGGAGGAGGAGGAGGAGGGGATTCTTGAGGAGGAGGAGGAGGAGGAGGAGGTGGAGGAGGTGGAGGAGGAGACGGGAGATGATGGGGATTTTTGAGGCGGAGGAGGATGGGGGGGCTTTTTAAGGAGGAGGAGACGGGAGATGAAGAGGTTTTGATGATGGATGTGGGCTGCGATTCCCACCTTTGAGAGATACGGAAAGACTGAGATCGGTTTCACGCAAATTCCACATATGCGCTCTACTCTTTCTATCATCCTACGCGGGGACTTGGATCAGAATAGAGAGTGCAGCGAGTGAAGGGAAGGAGATTGTTTGTTTGGATATATGTGTTATTTTACGGAGTACGCATCTGGACGGATGGCAAAGGAGAAGAAGGTGAACCGGTTTTTGACATGCCACAGCTGCCCCCTGGACTCCGACTGTTTGCCAACCAATTTGACAATTTGCGGTTTGCTCTTCCCTTCGATACCTTGATTAGTGATGAGGCAGTGAAGCAATGACTCCTGCTTCTCCATCGATCGACCTGCAGATGAAGGAGGATTTCCGGGGCTTTTCGGGAATGTTTTTAGTGACTCCAGGAGGCATGGCGGGCAGGGTTGGGGATTGTGTCCGTCACGAAGAGGCCTCGGAGAGTGATACTGACGATGTCATCCCTCGAGGATTTGCCGTTGTCTATATCCCGGAAACCATGATGTCTGAAAACGACTAATCATAAAATATGGGATCGTCGAGGAGATCGATATCGGGGCTAGCACCCGGCGTTCCGGACCCCGCTTATTCCTGGGAAGGGAATCTCCAGAGCCCCGGAAAATACACCCATGCTTCCGAAACGCCCCTCGACCTCAGCAATATTTGGCGTCAGTTTGGAGGGTGCCTCTTCTTCTCACAATGACGCTGTTGATGGAATCTAATATAAAGCTAGTAGCCAATACCAAGATGTCTACTAAGAAACGTCAACGTCCACGCATCAGACGCAGAAGCAGAAAACCACCATGACCCAGAATATCAAGCCACTCCTCATAGCCGGTGGCCGCTCCACCCGCATGGGCACCCCAAAGCATCTCCTGCCACACAAAGATGGCAGACCAGCATACCAACATACCCTCGAACATTTAATCAACGCTCTGCCCCTTACAACCACCTTTTACATCTCGCTGCGCGACGAGGACCAAACTTTATACATGGATCTCGCGGGCTCCCACAAAATCTCAAAGCACGTGCAACCCATCTACGACCCAATAGGGCTCCCATTAGGCCCCGTAGCCGGGCTGATCGCGGCACACATCTGCGCGCCTTCCGCAACATGGCTCGTCGTCGGCTGCGATTATCCGCTCTTGACAGCAGGCACTCTGTCACAGTTAATGAACGAGTACGTGCCGCCAGTGACTTGTTTCGGTAATTCGCACGGATTCGTGGATCCGCTGCTTGCGATTTGGAGCCCGCAGGCATTGGGACGGCTGGCGGAGAATGTGGCTGCGGGGAAGTGCGGGCTTAGTATGACGGTGGAGGAATTGGATGGGAAGATTCTGGCTCCGCGGGATGAGAATTGGATTTTTGGCGTCACGACTCCGGAGGACTGGCATGTTGCGATGAGGACGGCGAGGTTGGGGGCCGATGCCTTGGTGTGAGTTTACGGCGGGCAGTTTGGGATGAGCTACGTCTGTATGTTCTTGCAATTGCAACGGTGGCAGGGCGTACTCTTTCAGGACGTAAGCGCTCAACATGGATCTGCCGCAGAACGAACTAATTGAACACTCGAGTCCTGATATGTCGAAGATCATTGTGGGCCAACGGGGGATGACAGTAACTGAGCATCCAATATGTCTAGGTGGGCATGAATGGGCTCCTCGTTCAGTCCACCGTCGAAGAGGAACGAAAAGCAGCCAAAATAGGCCAAAAATTACCGGTGAGCAAAGCAAGGCGACCTGTCTGGTAACATTATGACTCCACTTGTCCGTCTTGAATGGGCTAGATCTTTCACATCAGTGAGCAATATATGGATACTTGAAACATTCGCATCAAACTTGTATAGCATAAAGAGATCTTGTATTATGTTTCATACCCACTATTAAAATAGTGATATATCAGGCCTAAATCTTAGAGTCAACAGAGATAAAAAGCTCTTGTACACACCCATGCTACCCTCTCAATAAGAACCAGCGGACCTTCCCTATCCCTCAAAGATATACAATAAGAACAATACACTAAAACGCCTCACCTATCGCCTAGCCTACTCAACTATACTCGACTACATACAAGCCGCATACCCTCTATTGCCCTTAACTCCCGCTACCACGAATTCTCCTAGATCTAAATCTAGATCTAGTACTTACGTACCCATTCTCTGCCTAACATCAACCTACCCCAACCTACCTTATGATATGGAGAAGTGGGGAGGCTGAGAGAGTAGCGGGAGGTGGTGGTGGCGAGGAGGCTCGAAGGTAGGTGGTAGTGGGAGGAAGAGGGAGAGGGGGAGGGAGGGCTGTTTGGGAGGAGAAGGAGGAAGGAAGGAAGGAAGGAAGGAAGGAAAGAAGGATTGCTTTGTTGTGGGTTGAGAGGGGTGGGGGGGGGGGAGTTGGTGTAGATAGTATAGTATGGTATAGTGGTAAGGAATTGAATATCGTTCTGCGCGTGTGTGCGTTTTTGTGTGCTGAAGGGGTAAGCAGAGCATGTAGATAGATCTACACACTCAGACGCTCCTAGCATGACTCATATATATATATATATATATAGATTCCCCGAACCCAGGCCAACACGTGACCCGTCGCTGACTCAGCCGTCGCCGCTTTGCTTCTGCGCTAAAGACCGTTTTGTTTATCTGCTCCCTCACTGCTCTCCCCTGCTTTCTCGCTACTCTTCTCTACTTTCTCGCTACTCTCTTCTACTCCCTCGTTACTTCCTCGTGCTCTCTCTCAGCCACCTTTTAGCCCTAAGCTATTTACTATCGTTATCGTACTCTTATAAGTTTAAATAATAAACTTTAAGCTTTATATAACTCGAATAAATCCTCGTCACGAAAAAATTAGTTATAGCTCTATCGACTCTTTATTATATTATATTTTACTCTTTTTCTCTTATTCTTTCTCTTTATTTTTATTAATTTATAATAATTTATTAATAATATAAAACGTATTATTATCTACGTTCTTAGCTTATATTTATTTTATATCTTAATAAATAAAATATTCTAATCTTATTATAATTTTTATCTTAATTTTAATTTTAATAATAAAAAGAAAGAAAATTATTATTTAATTCTTTAATAATATAAAAATAAATAATTTAAAGTCTTTAATTAAGATTAATATTAATAGCGATAAGATATTTAAATATCTCGAATCTAGAACTTAAATTAATTATAATTAAACATTATTCTATAAAATAAGTAAGTCTTAATATCTTTTCTTATCGCTATCGAATATTATATAACTTATATTAACTACGTTTTATCTTATTAATCTAGATATAATAAAGAAAATCTTAATATTAGTTCTTACGATATAAAAATCGTAAAGTACTTTATAGAGAATATTATACGCGACTATAGTATTAATAAGAAGAAATCTTTTATATATATTATACTTTAAAAATAAATAGACTTTAATATTAATTAAAAATAATAACTTAATAACGATAAGATTTCTTTATAAATATCGAAGTCTATTTATTTTATTTATATTTAAAGCTTTAATCTACTCTTTCTTTATTTAATAGTTTTATTAATATATATAAATTAAGTTATAAAAGAAGTTTAATCTTTTAATAACTCGACGAACTCGATATTTAATAATAATAAATTACTTTATTATCGTAATTAAGTATATATAAAAGAAAAATTAATATTAATATTAACATAAAAAGATTCTCGTATAGAACTACGCTATCTATATATACGGGTCGGAAAGGTGTGGTATCTGTTAAACATAGTCGTTTTCAACTTTTTTTTAACTTTTTTTAAAAAATTATATATTTTTAATCTATTTATAGAATTTTATAATTATATAAGCGTTCG